>MJUU01015339.1:3160-16276 GCA_002080025.1 Modiolus philippinarum | reverse complement strand
GAAACCAAAAAGATGGACGTATGGACATACGGACGGACGTACGGAATACTTAATATGGCTAATAACAAGTATTTTTTATTTAAACACATTGGATTCTTCTAGTACAGCCTTCTAGTATATTTACCAGAAGCATACCTTCATCTTTCAATAACTCTGTCATTTCCTTAAAGCCAACATAATTATATCTTATCCATGTAATTTTCCCCATGTAAAGACATAACCTAATTAAATTATACACGAATATAATCTGTACTGACGTTAACGACATATTGTATCATTCTCTGAAGCTCCATCTGCCATGAAGAATATCCCAAAATTACATTTTGCTTAAAACTGATTTTTTTTAATAAGATATCAAATAAGGCTATATGTGTCTTCAAATGTCAATTAAATCCTTATTACCAGTACAGTATATATAAAACTTGCAGCCTTTTGACAAAAATTAGGCCCAATTTATGGGATATTGAAGTAGGAAAATTTGCAGCTAATTTAAGAAGTTTTATGACTAGAATACTGCTGCTGTTTTTTAGAATTAGTCAAATTGACTGGCATGAAATTCAATACATACTTTTCTGACGAGTTAGCATAACCAAGGGTCCAACAGTATAAGCTGATGGCATTAGCATTATAAATTAACCAATAAACAAGCTTGACTTATATGCATTTACACGTCAGCTGCCTATTTTCACAGCAGTTATATACTATTTTTAAACTAATACTCAATATTTTACATCTTTTGTAAGCCTTGTCCATAAGACGAAAAAAGTTTTGAACTGCCGTTTCTACATTTTTTTTTGGGCATATCATTCACATCATTACAATCAAGGTGATATTTCTTGACGTCAAACGATATTCACGATTCCCTAAACATGATTTGAGTTGAGGTTCCATCTTTGATTACCACAATTAAAACTGACAAGACTTTGTCTCAATTATTTCTATCTTGTTTTGCTCAGAGCGATTGTTCCTATGTGTCTAATTAAATATCATTGTAAAGGAAAGGAAACCAGGAAGTGTAATCTAGATTTCAACATGTAAAATTATGAAATGAAACTTGATACAGAATACAGATATATATCTTTCTAAGTTTGATATTTTTAGCTATAAGGTCAATGTAAAAGAGTTCCTTGATCCTTTTTGACCTAAAAAGCAGTCCAGCACTGAAAATTTGCAGTTAAACAAGTTGAATGGAAGCCCCCTTTTAAATGTAATTTCAAATATAATAGAGGGTGTCAAGTTATAGAGGCTGTTTTTACTGATATGACCTGATACAACTGTTACAAAGTTGGCTTGGTTTTTCTACTGTTTCCTACAATTGTTTCTGGCAACTAAACTTTGTAGTGAATTGTAAAAACAGATTGGCAGAAAAGATATACAGACGAAATTTTTTTGTCCTGAACAAATTTTAGTTGAATTCAACGGATATGTGGAATGAGTTGCTCAAACAATATCCTCTGTGCATTCTGGTTTTTACAAAAATTCTGTGTGCACAGCAAAACATACATTTACATTGTGAAAAAGATTGCTTTTTCGCTTGACTTTATACATATACATTAAAACTCTAATGTGTCAAAGTTCAAGGGACTTACAAAAAAATTGGACTTATCCTTTGATTTTCCTTACCAATACACCAACTGATATCCAGTTTACACAATGAAATGTCAAGTTTTTTTTACAGCAATTACTTTATTGTTCATCTTTAAGCTGTATCTTCATATCCAAAAACAACCAATGGGACTGGTTTACAGAGTGATTAGATTACCCAAAATAAAGTGTGATAATCCCTAACTTGTGAAATGTGACATTGTCTTCTTAATCTCCTTCCATACATTCCACTAGCATACACTCTTCTTATTGCAGTCGTGGTACACGCATCTTTTGTCCTTTGAATTTTAGACTACAAGTGTTTTTTTAGGGTACATATGCATACCAAGATGTTAACTTTGCTACTACCATACTGATAGGGCATCAGCAATTTGGCAGAGTGACCACAATCTGATCAACGAATCAAACTGCACAACACACATCTGCCACTACCATTTTACTTTCACTTTTGATGTAAACAATTCATTTGGACTATTCATGAATGATCAATTTATAACAAATTATTTAAATGCTAGTGCATGATCGATTTGATTTGTGAAATTGTATATGCACATTTTTTAATTGTTTTACTAAGAAATACCTCAAAAATTTTGGGGCTGAGCTCCGCCGGTCAAAATTTCCTTTCACTTCCAAATCAGAACCCTCCCCCCCCCATTTTGAAATCCCTGGAACCATACCTGCTAAAGAGACATAAATTGTAAAAAATTGCCATATGTTGAAATTAAAATTAACAGTATCATTTGTTATTTATTTACTGCAGCATGTGAATGCATGAATTCACAATTAGCATTTTGTCTACAAATGACATCATAATTGTCTCCCAATAACCTTTCCCCATCTTGGAACAATCAACTTTTGCTTCATCATGGCATATTTTGCTTCTATGATGTAGAAATTGTGGGAACTTGTGTAAAATTAATAGCAATGGTAGACCAAAATATAAATATGTCTATAAGCATGCTGTTATCAGATTAATATTACAAAAATCCAGCAATATACAATCCCTCCCCATTATGGAAACTACAAGTGCCTGACTTCCAAGTAGGAACTATTTTTGCATGTTCAATAATCATTATATGCTATAATATTCTTTATGATCAATTTTGTGAACACAGTTATACTGAGTAGGCTGTTGTAAAATCTAAATCATCTGAGTGTTTAAGTAAATAACTTAATGAAAAAGCTAATAAAACATTTCCCTGACTGTGGACATTTCGTAATTATGGTAGTATAAATATCATTAAATCAATTTCTGCATGTCAGACCAAACTCAAAATGTCAACAAAGCGCTGCTTTATAAATCTGCATCGAAAATTGAACATCTAATATTTGCCAGAAAAGGGTTAATAACATTGGAATAAATCATTTGCAAATGCATTTCATTGCCAAACATAATTACATATCTCTACCTATTTCAGCCGAAAAAAGAAAATAGTATGCCTCCATGCATTGCTTCTGTATTGAGAAAATTAAAATTACAGCAAGAATGAAAAGATGTAACAAATGGACCACAATGTTACAAAACTATTTGTGTCTGATTCATAAAAAGACTTAGCTTGAGCATGTTGAGGTCTGCCGGTTGCTTCTTATATACTCTGGAATAAATGGGCACCAGAAAACAGCAGCTCAATTATCCAAAATAAACTGTTCATACAGAATATTTCTTTCCTGCACCATGCATTGCTTCAGTCTGCAGACTGATCTAAAGCAGCAGCCATTATAACGAAATTTTAGTCCTGAACTGTGTGCACTACCTTGATATGATTGTTCATGGCCTCATCTGGATGTGCTATCAGGATGTTCTCCCAAGGACCAAACTGCATTTTAAATTTCATGTGGCTAGTAAGAGCAGACATAAAACAATTCAAAATTGCAAAGTGAGATATTAAGAGCACACAAAATGCTACTGCACTTGATCTCTACTGATGCTAATGCAATTGCATACCAAATAACAATAGGATAACATGGTTGATTTTAATGGAAGATAAAACTTATTTTATGTAAAGTGCAAAAAGTTTGTCTGCAGTGGCATAAACAAAAAAAAAAGGCACTGAAACTTATATGTATTGATGCTATAGTGCAAATGCATATCAAATATCAATGGGTTACCATGACGAGTAGATGTTAAACAGATGCAAGTTAAGACTTGAACAATTGTTGAAGCAACCACTGCCAACTTCCATGTCACCGATGTCTTGCTTTTTTCGACTTTCATCGAAGGCCAGAAAAAAACATGCCTATGTGAAAGTCTGAGTGACTTTGCAAGCTAATAGATGAATAAGAGGTCTAGACAAAGATTATATAACCATATTTCCATAAAAGATGCAGCTTATAATTTTTATTCATAGCTTTTAACACTACATCCATCAATTAAACACCAAAAATTCTCCACGTAATGACTGATAATCCCACACAGTCACTACAGACTGTAACTGTTTCCATGACAACAACACAGTCACACCATTATTCCTCAAAGCTATGTCTAAATGAACCTCAAATAAATCAAAGCAACAAATGTCTTCTACAAATAAAATTTCCACCATCTGAAAATTGAAAGATTGGTCTATTTCACTTCAGAAATCGCATTACTGAGACTGAGATAAATGTCTGGCCATTAACAGTGTCAATACACATTAAACCTCCGAAGATTTAAATTATTCAAAAGATGCAAACATTCCAGGATTAAAATTAAGTATTCTGTGACGGATAAGTTGAAAAAAAATAATTCCTCTGAGAAATCAACGTTAAACAGTTTGCATAAAAATAAAACAGAGGATTTTTGAAAATCATTGCTACACAAAGATAACCTGAAGTTAATCAGTCTATATGGGTATTGGAAAATCAAAGAAAAGAATAATCTATCAAAACATATTACGTCTTTGTCATATGTTTTCTAAACATTGTGTTAAATAATTTAGTAGTGTTTAAGGGATACAGAAAATACATATCAATTGAAGGGGTATTTGAACTGACAATGGGAATAAATTGGATGTATATGGGAAGCAAAATTTGCATTAAAAAATAAGCAGGAAGCAGGATTGTAGCATAGGGGGCATAAAATTTGGAACCACAGAAAATTAAGACTGTGAACCAGATAAAAAAAAAGAGTTCTCTTCTAAGAGTGTTTGTACAATATTTTCCAACTCATGAAACAAGATAATTGATGTAGCCCCATAATTGAGGCAGTGGGATAATACAGGACTTCTGATTCTTGTTCAAACCAGAATAAAGTCCTGATACTATACAAAAAATCAATACATCAATACATTGAGAGGGAATCAAGAATTAATGAACACTGTTGAGCTAAGGGTAGTTTATATTGAATCTGTTGTACTGCTCAAGTTTAATTGTTTTTTGTCACTTAAAATTTAGTTAAATGATTGTCATGTAGGAACAATTATAAGTATACACTTCAATTTCATAAATATTTTGTTTTTTATGTAGTATATATTTATTTCAATGTGCAAAGAATCCAGTTACTCTGTCTTACTGGTATTTGAGGGCATCATTTCAGCCTTCAGATTTCGTTTGGTTTTATAAATTTTAAACATTTTTTGAAATTATGGATTTCCTTTGTTTGGGTTCTAGTGCTGCTGATGAGGAATTAATTTCCGAAATGGCCATACAGCTCATTAAAATTATTGCAGTTGGAGTAAACATATGTGTTATGGTCTCATGTTCATTTACTCCATATCCTTTCGTAAAATATTCAATTACACAAGAGTTCCTATCTCTAATGTCCAGTATTGAAATAGGCATCCAAGAAAGCCCACTCCACAGTCAATGAGTCTGCCTTATAATAAAGTTGACTTGAAAATTGGTTAGGAATTGGTTTCTTTTAATTTTTTATTGCTTTGCAATTCGCTGTTTCAGAAACTAAAGCATTGTGGGTAGAGCGTACACCAAAATATTTTGATTGGTCAAGAACGTAAATAACGTAACGTCATTGGCTGAAAATTGATTGTTCGTACACCAAAATTTGAAATACAATCACAGTACCCATAATTCCTCAGTTTCTGAAATGGCGAATTGGCAGGCCTTGGCCTCTTAAACAATATCTGTAGTGCTGTGTTAATATGTCGTGTATTGAGACATTTGAATATAAAAACGCTATCCATGTGCAACAATATCAAAAACAATTTCTAAAGAACTTGAACAAAGACAACAATACTTTAAATGGGTAAGAAATCAGCCGTATAAATTCACAGCTTTTAAATTTCTTTTCCCAACACATTATAAAAATCAGTCATTCATATATTTTGCTGACAAAAAGATATGCAAGATGATTTACATGCATTGCGGACAAAAAAGATCTTATGCATCATCGAGAAGAGTTGGCTTAAAATATTCGCCAAAATTCCCTTTGTAGATTACTTGATGAATTATGTCAATAATTTTACACTTCCAATGCAGGCATAACAAATATCAAACGCAACACAGAGATGTCTCAGTCTGAATATGGTTGTTTATCAATTTATGATAAACCAAATACAGGGGATAAAAGAAATGAATAATTTTGTCCTCCAAACATATGTAATGGAAGAACATAGAAGTAGATACAGCCCAACTTATTGTTATCAGGCATAAACCATAGGTGTTATACTTAACATGTGACTAACTAGATGTAAGGTATGACCAAATATGAAAAATGCTCAGTACAAATGGACATGAATTATTTTCCCATTTTCAATGAATCTAAATCAAGGGCCAAATGTGCTGTTGAATACATATTTATAATAGCAATGATTGGTGTAGACTCCCCTGTAGTATGAATGCAATTCCATGTATTTTGTCATATTTTCACAAATTTCTAAGCTGTGAAGTTCTCATTTCAAAAACAAAAGGAAAGTTATATATTGTTTCAACATAATTACAGACACTTTTCCGATATTCAATCACTTGGGCCAACCTCATTTGCTTCATTCAATGGAACTATCTCCCTTGGCAGCAAAATGTTACTTTATAAGTGGTAATTCAGTATTGGTCAAAGGTCTATGATGATTCTCATGCACGTCTCCAAATAGTGGCATTCCTTTGTGTAAACTTTCATCAAAATCCTTGAAGTAGTTTAAGAAAGTCAGTTGCTCTTATAAGGTTATATCTGCAGGAAGGAATTGGTGAAAAGTCAAATTATCTCCCCTTCCATGTATTCGACAGTGAAAAAATCCTTCATGCACATTTCAAAAGACTGTCTTTCCCTTGTATAAAGTTTCATCAAAATCCTTCAAGTGGTTTCAGGGGAGTTGGTTACAAGAAGTGTTGACAAAGGGACAGAAGGACTGACAGACAGACAAGGTGATTCCTATATACCACATAAACTTCATTTGCTGGGTGTATGAAATTTGTTTACTTGAATCTTTGTTGGAGTACCTACTAATAGCTGTTAAAATAGATAAGACACATGTTTGGTTCACATATGATATTTGTTCAGGACTTTCTGTAACAAGATACTGAAAATGAATTGTTTTAGCTTAAATACTTCAGGGAACTGAATGAACTCCTACAAAATGTCACTTATAGAAAACAATTGCATTAAAATTATATCACAGCTGTGGGTGGAAATTGATTACAATGACTTATGGGCATGACATTTGGTCTGTATCTTCTATTGTTCTTATTAAATCTATTATTTGAGTATCCTATGAATCAATGTTGAAGTCCTTTTATATCAATATGACCATACAAAGTTGTCTATACAAGTACTACAACTTTTGAATGCTGTATCAAATTATTGATGACAATAAAGAGGCCTCTTTACTCTACATTTTCTCATTACCATAGCTTCACACAATTTAATCTGTATATTGTAGTCACATTCACATATGAATATTAAATCATATCCTTTTCTAGCCCTTTTCCTATTCTACAAAGTGATTTATAAGGTAAGTGAGATCAAAGTGGTATTATAGTAGACTCAAATAGTTTTCTTGCACATCCTGCCTGTATTTGGATTCTCAATATGGAATAAATGTTTACTGTGGAATTACTTTTATTCGTGGACATCAGTTTTCGTGGTTTTCATCAATATCATCATTTCGTGGGTACTTAAATTCGTGGTTACAAATTATGTACATTAACACTCAAGGGAAAAATGCATTTCGTTGGGAACTTAATTTCGTGGATATAGCCAACCACGAAATCCACGAAAATTGGAACCCCACGAACAATAGTACTTTCACAGTATTTTACGTAGGTTGAAATTTGGCAATTTCTTTCAAGACTGTTTGATTTCATTTCCCCAATCTATAAATATTTCTGCATATGGTCTCATACAAGTCATATTTCATTGTATGTAGTTTTTGCAAAACCAGAATAGCAATGAATAACACAAAAATTGAATTACTGTAAAAAAAAAATAACCACTGGGAGAATGGAATTCACCTTCCTGCTTTTCCCGGATGGTGTCGCTGCTGCACTATCAGGTAAATCGCGGGAAAACTGGTATTTCACGCATGTTCAGAAATTGTTCCTTGTGCGTGAATTTTCCCGGAATCACGACGTCATAGAACAAAACCTGATAGTGCAGTGGTGACACCAGACGGGAGAAATTATGGAAGGTGCATTCCATTGAGAGAAAGGGTCTTTTCTCATGTCAAATTTAGGGTTGTTCCAGAAAAATGGTCTGGAACCCTTTGAAGGCACTTTTTCATCATAGTTTTGTAAAGGACATATGGGGAGAAATTCTATGGGAGGTGGGGGGTAAATAAAAAGTGCCCCCATGTCAATTTTACTTTAACAGTGCTAAGACGAATTCAAATTAAACCAGAACTTAGTTTCACAGGTTATATATCTTATTTTCTCTTTCTTTTTGGATAAAAAAACTATCAAATCGTACTCAAATGTGATGGACAAAAATGTTTCTATACTACCACCGAGATATATAACTTATGTTTAATTAAATTTACTGTCGGATTAATGACAGTAAATTCTTGGAATATATATCGATTTATTGAAATTCTATTAGTGTTTTTATTAAGGGATAGTTACTTAGTAATTACACTGAAAATAGAATAAAAGAATAATTCATGTATTTCTTATTTTTCCTGAAAAACATGAACAGAAACGGTCTGTGCTAAATTCTGCATGTCTAGTATCATTGCCTAAAGGTCAAACATTTACAAATATTGATTGCAATTTATTTCATACCGAAAATAAACACTTGCGTGATCATACTATATATTCCATCTGACTGAACATATTTTCTCATTTTGCCACTATATGTTCGTTAGCTGTAGTGAGCAGGAAAATCTATCTTTTTTTCTCTTTTAACAGAAATTTCACTAAGGCATCTTGAAAGATCTCTTTATTTGTAATTGAATTTAAAAAAAATAATGTGCTTCATCTTGATGAAAAATTATGGGAAATGACGTAAATCTAACCAACTAAGGTGATGTCAGACAAGTAATTCATTTGATTTACCATAAATGTTAAAATTTTTTTTTAGATATAAATGATTGAGTGTTGTAACTGTTGACTCAAGCATTTTCTAGCCACATCTTGAAGCACATTTGATAACGTTTTTTTTGTTATATAACCTGGAAGACAATACACAAGTTGTCTATTTTGTTCAAAAGCTGATATTTCAGGAGGACAGCTCTAACTAGAATAGCTTGAACACTATCAATCTCTCGAATATTTTTTTTTGGTCCCTTTGTTGAAGATTAAACATAGATCGACCTTGATAGCTGTAACACCCATCTAGCTATAAATGTCTTAATGGATTCATTAGGTATATGTATATTTCTTGTAAAATTGGAATGTTTCTCGAAGTGAAAGCCTAACACAATATGGAAGCCTTAATGACAAACATCATTGGCATCTCTTTTGAAGTAGGTTTGAGGATCATGACGAAGCTATAACTGCCAGCTTTTGAAATAAAATGCTTATAAAGACATGATAGAAGCAAACCTCTCTTATTGAGCTTTTATTTGAGTAGTATGAGCACAGGGACTATCTCATTCCCATTTCAATACACTAGTGTAAATGTCACGAGTTTCAAAAAATTGTTTTCGAAGAAAAAAACATGAGATATGAAATAACTAAAATAAATGACTTAAATAAAAGTTCACATGTCCCAAGAGTAATTTTACTATGAAAATCGTGATCAAGTCAGTCAAGATTATCATTTAATTCAGTGTAAACTCAAACACAGTATCTATTAAATCAATTCAATCATGCAATATATCATTTAGAAATATAGCCATAAAACATTTAATTTGATTGGTATGTATTTCATCTTGTTCAAAGCCTTTTGTTGTAAACATTTTTGTGAACAGAAAAATCAATATTTTTCTTCTAAACATTGCTAAATTTTGCTTTTGGTCTTTTTGATAAAATCTTCAGATAAAAAGTTTTTACAGCATTTTTTTAGGTAACTTCCATTACCATTTATTGTTAAAAGGGTATTAAAGGTAAAAATAGAAGCAATGGTTTCTAAGATTGCTAAATGTTTCGTCTCTCTTTTTCAGTAGTTGGCCACTTTTAACAGGTCTGGTCGACCCTGGTTTTCCGAGTATACTCGAAAACCCAAGGAAACAATCCCATCATGCAATACCTGTCTAAAGGGTCAAATATTATCGTTTTAAGTATTTTTGGCGGGGTATTTAAAAAAAGAACATTTTTTTAAAAACTAATTTAATTCAATTTTATAACATTTATGTATCTTCATAAATTATGATATGAAAGTAATACGTTTTATTTATTCGTCTGTTTGGTTTTTGAATATTGTCATTTGATTTTTTTTTTTTTGATTTTTTGGTTTGATTTTTTTTGTATCATTTTAATTTATTTTTTTTTGTTGAATTATTTTTTGTTTTACTTTTGCCTTATTTAAAGTGTAATCCTGTTAAATTCTGTAAAATTACATAAAAGAAGTTACAGAAGTAAACTAATAATAAGTGTAATCCTGTTAAATTCTGTGAAATTACATAAACTTGAAAAAAAAGTTGAAAAGTTACAGAAGTAAACTAATAATTATTTGTTTCACTTTGTAAATTACTATTATAATTATCTAATCAATATTTAATCTGATTGCATTAATTTCTAAAATAATGGTAATCCTTGTTTTGAAAATTAATAATTAAATTTTTAAAAGTAGGACAAGTAAAGCTGTACCCTGGAACTACCGTGACTTCGATTTTCTTATGATACTATTCAAACAATTCGGTTGTTAAATAACATAAAGAATTTTTGGATGATTGATAAATTTCTTGTGTATTTTTAAATCACAATTTTTTCCTTCATTTAAAACAACAAGGAGATTTGTGTAAAAAAACATAGGTTTAGCGTAATTTTATCATGATTGTATTTCTTCAATTATTATTATAGTCTGATGCAAACTTTGTAGAACCAGACACGAATCTGACAGAACAAATCTCTTTTATTTAGGGCTGTTCCAGAAAAGTTGGTCTGGGACCCTTTGAAGGCACTTTATATAAATTGCTGTTGGTGGTTGTGTTTTCTTCATCCTTTTGTATTGTACATATGGGGAAGAATTCTATCGGTGGTGGGGGTCAATAAAAAGTGCCTTCAAACCCCCCATGTCATTTTTTCTGGAACAGCCCTTAGTTTGTAACCATTTCATTAAAAACAAAACTTAAAAAGTGAAAAAATGAGTTAAAAAACGTAATAAAATATCATTTTCACTAACTTCCGGCCATTTTTGTCGATCCAGAAGGGTTATGAGATGTGTCAACTTTCAGCTTCAATATCTCCGAAGTTGCACGGTAGAATTTTATTTTGCTCGGTAAATATTTGTATTAATGCTTTAAAAGCATAATTTTAAAATTTCAGGTGTGACCGTCAACCCAATTAAGTTACAGGTGTAAAAAATCAGCGACAGGTAAACTTCCTTGATTTTTCGAGGAAACTTGTGACGTCATACTCGGAAAATCGAGTAAACAAAGTTGGACGACGCTTCCTCGGAAAACCAGGGTCGCCCAGACCTGTTTAAAGAAACTATCTTTACTTGAATTTCCTGCCATCTTTTATTTTATTAAGTTGTACACTGATTTCATTGGAGAAAAATTCTAATTCAGATAGGACTTGATTTAAATATATTTGTAAACTCTCAAAAGCTAAAATTTGATGGAAGTTTTCCCATTTGTTCCATGTGAACATTTATGTAAGAAGTCAAAATGGAAATATCTCTTTAAATAAAGATACCTGCGTGGAACCAGATCAAAGTCTACCAAAAACTGAAAACTAACAATGTGTATCCTTTATTCACTACCTGCCACAATGAAATTTTTTTTTGTTTTTGGTCTTTTTGTGCATTTAATTTCACCATGACAACTCAAAACTTAACTTGCATTTGTTAATACATATATTTTCCACTTAATTGAAAAAAGAAGGGAAACGGGGAATGTGTCAAAGAGACAACGACCCAAAGGGGAGTAATAACAACTCAAAGCCACCATAAGGTCTTCAATGAACAGTGAGGAAACAACGCACCCAACGGCAGGTCAGAGTTGGCCCCTAAATAAAGAGTAATCAAGTTCAGCAAAATAAACACCATCCTAGACTCCTATAGGCATAAAGTAAACTGACTAAAAAACAGACAAGAAACACAACAGGCTTAATAAATTTCCTGACTTAGGACAGGCGAAAAACCTGCTGCGGTAAGTTAAACCTTGCACTTGCCTTATCTAAATCAATCACATACTATTTCAATCAGCTTTGGCTGTTCATACTATTGGATCTAATTTGGTCCCATAAAAAAGGTGGTCTCAAAACCAGCAATTCAAATAGAGACGATTCCAGAATTGATGTGTACAGTTGGGATTGATAGCTTTCAACTCATGTGCTTTGCAATAGGCATGCAATAGATCACAATCAAATCTAATGAGAACATGGACACACGATTGAGATCAACTGCAATCAACTCAGAAGTTTTGAATGCTAAATAAACAAGAGCTGTCGCCGAATGGCAGCCAAAGATACCCCCCACTCATTGAACCCTGAATCGATATGGTAAGTGCAAAATTAAGTTGGTATGGACACAATACAGGTGCAGACACAGTACAAGTGTGGACACAATGATATAATCTTCAAGAAAAAACTTTTCACAAGGGTTCCAATGAAAACACTCTGTCTAAATCAGACAAATATAAAATTCACCCTTTTCAGCCTATTTGACATTTTATACATCTACATATAGTGTTCTTCCTTTGTCTAAAGTTTCATCAAAATCCTTCAAGTGGATTAAGAGGAGTTGTGCATAAGAGGTAACCCATAAGTAGGGAATCAATGAAAACTCAAAGTTGAATAATCTCCCCTTCCTGGTTTCTGACAATAATTATATGCCTTCATGCACATCTCCATATGGTGTTCTTACTTTGCGTAAAGTTTCATTAAATTCTTTCAACTGGTTTAAGAGGAGTTGTGCAAGTGGTTTAAGAAGAGTTGCGCTTACGAGGTAACCCATAAATAGGGAATCAACGAAAAGTCAAAGTCAGATTATCTCCCCTTCCTGGTTTCGGACAATAATTATATTCCTTCATGCACATCTCC
>MJUU01015337.1:6578-16858 GCA_002080025.1 Modiolus philippinarum | reverse complement strand
TTTTTTTAATTTACACTTCACCTCTATCTGTTACAGTTTTTGAAATAAAAAATAAAAAATGCACAAATTTTGAAAAATTTACGGAAAAAGGGCTATAACTCTCATACGGGTTTTCCAATTTTCTTCAAAATTGCAGAGCAGATAGATCTCGGCATTCTGAACAATTTTAGTCAGATTTTTGATATCTGCATCGGTTTTTGAGTTATTGGCTAAAAACTGCAATTTACCCCTAGGTTCTATTTTTAGCACCAGCGGCCATGTTTTTCATCGGATCATAATAAAATGAGGATCGTTTGTACAGGACATGTCATAAATGATTACTATAAAGTTTCAAACCAATCCCTCCAGTAGTTTCAGAGGAAAAGATTTTTGAAAGTGAGCTAACGACGGACGGACAGACGGACGACGGACGAAAAGTGATGGCAAAAGCTCACCCTGGCATAGCCAGATGAGCTAAAAATTACATCAATAATACATGTATATGAATTGCCATTTCAACTTATTTCTACATTTGTTTAAAATACAATGTTCGTTCATATTTTCTTGTGAACACAGATTTTAGTGATTGATGTTGAAGTTATTTCCTACTATTATAATGAAAGAAAGGTGAGCAAGCTTACATATCCCACATATAAACAGTGACACTATGGATATAAGATGACATAGTTTTTAACCCCTCCATCCTACTTTTACATTTTGGGTCGTAAGGGATGGAAGGAGAAAAGTTAATCTCTTTCCCAGAGTTATGTGAAAACTTTTCTGTGTTTTCTGATAACTTAAGGATGTTTGCTGGTTAATTTGAAAATAAATAGGATATCAAATTTTTAATATTACTATTTGTTAGAAAATTGAACTAGAGACTCTCAAGAGGCTGTATCGCTCACCTGGGCCATGGCTGACATGGACAGTCCAAATAACCTCAATAATAAAGGGCCTGATTTTCAATAATGTACGGTAAAAATAGACCTTGATGTTATTCGCTTCTAATTTATAATTCTGATGGAAATCATTTTGGATGGGGTGAAGGGTATTAGTTGGTGGATTTGAAAATAAATAGGATTTCATATAAATGTTACGTTTTGTTAGAAAACTGAAAAAAGACAAATGTTTCTAGCAAAAAATAAAAAAATGATAGGTTGTTGATCTCATTTTTGAAATATAAGTGAGTAAAATTTTAGTGGGAAACCGAACTCCTCTGAATTTTTCAATATTTTAACAAGAAATGTTCATCTATTAATGTGAGGAAGTAAATAGGATTTAATGATGGAATTTTGTCAGAATGCTCCTTAAAATGTATAAAATGAAATTATCAAGCAAAATGCGGAGTCCATGGGTAAGAAATTATCATGCCTTTAATTGGATAAAACAAAAAAAAAGTCTAAAGGGCAAAATGAATGTTTCCATACATTTAAATGCAGAACATTTGACATTGTCCCTATTCAACTTTGATATACATCATTCAGCAATAAGACATTTGAAAATTCTTCAAAATCCCTGGATAAAATAGGCTACAAGTTGTTTACGAATGTAAGAGAGTTAAATATGGATGCTTGCGGACCACTACAAATCAATCATTTGTAAGGATTCGTAAGAAAAATTCTTGTATGTGAACGCTGTATTACATAGGGCAAAACCGAGGGCATCTATTGATTAAATATACATAGTATAGAAGATCCATGGCTGTATAAAATTATGATCTGCTCTATTCTGTTACATTGAGATATTTATAATGTTATTCAAAAATCTATTGAATGACTCCAATAATAATCATAAGTATTAATATCATGTGGGAAATACAAATATGTATGAATATAAGTGGTTATCTTTTTACCATAAGGTCTGTAATGCCAAATGATCCACAAAACCAAATACTGGAGCAGCAAGAGAGGCAGCTACAAGTGTCAACTGAAGAGATGTGTTGATCTAGAAAAAATAATATATAGAGTTGTGATAATTCAAAAGTAAACAGTTATGTTTTTCTGGAATAAAAAATGTGTGGATTGTTTGTTGAAAGTTAACAATGTATGGAACTCAATTAATTTGAAATCACCAAGAGCAGAACTAAGTCACCTGAAAGATAGCAAAGTGTATGCTTGTGCTAATTGACCAAATACACAGTCAGTGGCCTAAAGTGTTGGCACTTAAGATTTTTTACTGCATATTCTATACAAAACCACATTAAAAAAAAATTATTGTGAAGTCGATTCTTATCTGATTTCAAGGAAAATGTTGCTGATAAACTCATAATCTTGTGAAGTTTACTTGTTTATTTCAGTGTGATTTTCTGACCTGCAGTTTCAAGGAATCAATGATTTACAAAAGGAAGTAAAATTTTGAAGTAATAATTTTACTTGCATAAATAGATAATAATGACATCAAATTTTTCACTTAATGTTTAAATCAATGATTCTTTAAACAGGCATGTTGGAAAATTATGTCCAAATAAACAAGTAAACATTCTGAGCCAAACACTTTTTGATTCACTAGCCCAGAGGGGCTAGTAAGGTCCCCGGTACTACTAGTTCGAACTCAATTTTACTAGCCCTAATAGAAGATTGCATGTTCAAAAAGAAAAAAATTGTAACTAACCCTTCAGGTTAGTGACTTGTAATTTTTACCAGCCTGAGACAGATTTTACTAGTCCTGGGCATAGGACTAGTGGCTAATGGCACAGACTGAGTAAACTTTACATGATTCTGACTTTATCAGTGCAATTTTCATTGAAATCAGATATGAATACTTCACAATTTTTTTTAATGTGGTTTTATATGAAATACATGTATATAGTAAATACTGACAGAAATGTAAATTAAGTGTCTGCAGAAGGTCATTTTATAAAATGTCATTTTAAGATGGGTGTGAGAATTCAACCATTACATTCAAAGTGAATTTTTTGCCAAAAATTCGGATTGTAACAAATATCATAGAAAAGTATATAACTACTTACCTTACTGATAAAAGATGGGTGTAGTTTAACTGTGGCATTGGTGATGTCAAAATATCGGGAAAATGTTATCTGTAAATACCAATACATGTATATACAATTATCCACCTATAAGGTCTATAAGTCTTGTTATGTGACCCCAAGAAATCACAACAAAATTGCAATTTGAATACGTTTCCTGTGAAAACATGACATTGTAGGATTATGAAATGTCATGTTTTTGTTACGAATGCAACTTCCTGGTAAAAACTATGTACTCAGAAGTTCCAAAATTTAACAAGACTTACAGACCCTATTAAAATATATAAAGGGTAAAACAGTGGATAACAGGTACCCTGAATAAACTTCGCCCATCTTGAACTGCCTGGTTAAGTGAGTTATGACAGAGCAGTAGCAGCTCTAAGTAGTTTCTGAATTGTGTAACTATGTTAAATTCTAAATTTATTGTAAATGGAAGGTTTTGGCACTTCCAAAAACTAAATCATGTTTTTCTTCAGAGATCATTCTTTTCTGGAATGTTACATGAAGTTGTATTTATCCCATCAACATTGAAATTCCTTTTGTTGTACATGTATATAATACAGCTAATGCCTTCCATTAAAATGGTTTAGAATTACAAAATGAAAATAAATCGACTTGATATTTAACAATGCTGTTAGAAGATTTAGTTTAAGACGAAAAGTAATATTATCAAAAGTTCTCTATTGATGAAGTAAGGTAGGCACCATTTTTTATGAGTACATGTGAGTGTCACTAGTTTTGGTATGAGACCAGTTTTGGTATGAGACCATAATAGTCAGGTGAATAATAATAGTAATTTGTGTATGTGGACACCAAGCTAAGTCTCCAATTTGTAATTACACAATGGCCAGTATAATGGATTTGTTTTACTATGTTTTCTTCAGGCAAATCAAGAAATCAGTTACTGAGTCTATTAGTTTTATGTTAATTATAGCCCATTGTGTATGGCCTTACCGGTCTACTAGTTCCTATTGTGTAACCAATTTAACAATTTGAGTAAGCTGTACCTATTATTTTTTTGAGCAACTGGTATTGCTGGACTACAACATAGATTGGATAAAGTTTTTGGTGGGTTGCTTTTGTTAACTAATCAACACAATCAGGATCCTTTTGAATTGTCCAACAATACTATTGTATATCAATCTGTTATGGCCTGGGGAGATTTTACCATGATCTGTTGATGAAAATAGGGACTATAAATAGTTTACATTTAATGAAAAAATATTGTACTTTATTAAAATTCTTAAAATTACATAATTCAAAAATAAATATTGCAGTATAAATAAAGGGAATTTGAATTAATTGTAATTTTTTTCTTTCATTAATTAAATAGATTTATCTTTCTGTAAGGTAAGACTTTATCAAGGTAAAACCTCCCCAGGCCATAACAGATTGATATACAATAGTATTGTTGGACAATTCAAAAGGATCCTGATTGTGTTGATTGGTTAACAAAAGCAATCCACCAAAAACTTTTTCCAATATATGTTGTAGTCCAGCAATACCAGTTGCTCAAAAAAATAATAGGTACAGCTTACTCAAATTGTTAAATTGGTTACACAATAGGAACTAGTAGACCGGTAAGGTCATACACAATGGACAATAATTTTGAAATAACTCTCATTGTTGACCTTTTTCATAATTTTAATGAAATCACAATTGATGAAGTTTATTTGTTTATTGTAAAATGGATAGATTAAGAAATTATGATTCATTCATGTTTTGGAAGATCATTTGTGTACTGAGTCCAATACAATAAGGAATGATAAGTTAGCTAAAAAGCTAGATGACAGGGATGACTTTTCTGACCACATGTACAACGTGGAAATGGCCAACCAAAAGCAAAATACTGCTATTTATATGATATAAACATAGGTAATCAACTATTACCGAGTTCGCCTCATTATGACACATTGTCACAGTAACAAAATTTTGCCTGGATGTTGACATCACAGTTGCAAGCATAAGCAAGGTTAAAGATCTCACCATGTTTAGTGAATGAGATCTGAACTCATCCGATAACTTGAATGTAAATCAATCAACATAAAATATAAGTGAAAGTGAACTAATTTTGCCTGGATGCTGATGTACTATCAGGGATGCATGGCTATGCAAGGTTACATGATCCTACAATGTATAGTGACTGAGATCTGAACTCATCTGAAAACTTAAATGTACTGGTAATTCAATCAAGCGTAAAATATAAGGTAAAAGTGACCTAATTTTGCCTGGATGCTGACCTACAATCAGAGTTGCATGCATATGCAAGGTTACACGATCCTACCATGTAAAGTGACTGAGATCTGAACTCGTACAAAAACTTGAATGTAAATCAATCAAGCGTAAAATATAGGTCAGAGAGACCCATTTTTCTTGGAGGCTGTGAGATACCAAAGATGCACCTGCATACTAAATTTGATGACCCTACCATGCAGAGTTGCAGAGATCTATGCCCAAATGCAGACACAGACATAGACGTAGACGCGGACATAGACGTAGATGCGGACGCTGACGCCGGGGGTACTCCAATAGTACCCCTCAACTTTGTTGAGGCGAACTAAAAATGTAAAAGACAATTCTGGACAATCAATATCTGAAATCCAATAAATAGCAGAAGAAAATCCATCCCTTATATTAGGTTATAGGTTATTTCAATCAGTACATACTGTAAACTGGGAAATTTTTGCTGTAGTTTTATTCTTGTAATTTCCAGTTAAGGGTTGAAGCACTAAAATAAAACTGTTGCCAATATTTTGATGCGTTTGGATTATTAGGTAGCTCGACCAACAACTGGGAATTTCGAACTGCATGAAATGAAATTCATTAAGAAAAATTAGAAAACCAGAGGCTCCCAGTAGCCTGCATTGCTAACCTGGATTTCAGTCGCCACAATTAAGCTAACATTGTAACTTATACAGTTGAACTTCAATTGCTCAAACTTTGGTAGCTCGAACACCGACAATATCCCTTACTGTATTTAAAGCCTGATCATATTTTACAAACAAGTCTATGTTGGACTTTTTTGGCAAATAGCATTGTAGAACATTTATTGCAACTATATCAAGTAGGAGGGTCCAAGCCATTTTTGGTAGCCATTTTGAAAATGGTGGTCAACCAATAATTTTCAATGTCTGTTTTGAAGTTGCAACATCAATATCTATTTGAAAACCAAATTTCATTTTCCTGCCTTTTTGGGTAGCCATTTCAAAAATGGTGGTCAATGAACAATTTTCAAGACAGGTTTTGAAGTCGCAACATCAATATCTATTTGGAAACAAAATTTCATTGAAGATTTTTCCCGCCTCATTTGGCAGCCATTTTGAAAATGGCAGTCAAACAACAATTTTCAATACTGGTTTGGAAGTCACGACATCAATGTCTATTTGGAAACCAAATTTCATAGAAATCAGACAATGTTGATTTTCCCGCCTTTTTCAATGGCCATTTGAAAATTGAGGCCAACGAACAATTTTCAACACTGGTTTTGAAGTAACAACATCAATATCTATTTGGAAAGCAAATTTCATTAAAATCCGACAATGTTGAATTTTCCCGCCTTTTTTGTGCAGCCATTTTGATAATGGGGGTCAATGACAATTTTTAACACCAGTGTCATGCCAAATATTTTATCAATTTATATAGTTTTGAAAATAACAGACGAAAAGTACGAAAATTTTGAAAATTCATTGAAAAGGGGGCAATAACTCCTACAAGGGTATTTGGATTTTCTTCAAAATTTCAGGGAGGGTAGATCTTGATATGTTAAACATATTTGCAATTTACACTTGCCCTCTATCTCTTACAGTTTTTGAAACCTTTACGGAAAAAGGGCTATAACTTCGAGACAGGTTTTCAGATTTTCTTCAAAATTGCAGGGTAGGTAGATCTCATCATGCTGATCATTTTTACCATGTCAGATTTTTGATATCTGTAACAGTTTTCTAGTTATTGCCCAAAAACTGCGATTTACTCTTATGTTCTATTTTTAGCAGTGGCAAAAATGTTGTTTGACCGACTGACTAATCAAACACAATTTTGAGAAGCCATACCGTGGTATTGATTCAAGTCAAGTTTGTTTACATTTGGCCCAGCTGTTTCAGGGGAGAAGATTTTTGAAATTGTTAACAGATGGACGACGAACGAAAAGTAATGGCAAAAGCTCATATGGCCTTTTAAGCCAGGTGAGCTAAAAAACCTTGAACCTGTTCATTAATAAAAAATAACTGGTCCTATACTTGATTGTTTCCACATTTTAACTCACCACCTATCCTAATATCCTTACCCATCCAACAAATTTTACTTATTTTTACGGAGGCAACTATACTAAAAAGCATAAACCTCTTGCATGAAAAAGCTGAGCCAAGGCAAATATTCTTTGTGGACAATAATGAAATGTTTTGTAAGAATTTTACAATAAGTTTTTTACCATGTCAATTTTGAGCTATGATGATTCATTGGAAAAAAAAAATGAACCGACATCTTCAGCTTGAATAGTCATGATTTAAGTTTAGAAAGGGAAGGTTTTCATCATGTTATACTATATAAATGAATAAATCTATTATTTTTGTTACCGTATTTGACCAAATAAGTGCCCAGAAAATTGAAAACGGGGCGCTTAATTGTATCAGCAAAACCGGAATTTATGCATGTCCGCTACTGTCATTGTTATGAAGTTCTATAATGTGTCTTCAACTTCTGGTTGTTTAAATCGTGGTGAAAGGAGAAAGTAACAGTAATCAATCACGTGAATTCGGCATAAATAGATATCATTACTCAGGAGTCGCGGTAGGTATGTACACATTCCATTACGGCAATAATATACATGCTAAAAACTCGTACATCCGCAAATAAACGTAAGTAAATTTTGGCAGTTAAGGAGTTTTGAGGGGGTGCTTGTGCATTTAGACTTTGAAATATGGTGAGGGGGCGCTTAGTGGAGCAGGGGCACTAATAAGGTAGAATATGGTATTTCCTTTCTAAATATCCTTAATACACTTTTCAAGTACATATATATGTAAATATCTTACCGGAGGAGGCAATGATATATATCGTAAATAAAATCCTGCAGCAATCAGAAAAATATCTCTTCCAACTACCACAACAGCCAAAGGTACTGCAAATAGTCAACTAATATTTTAATGTATAACATTTGAAATTATATAAATGTAAATGGTGACACTTCATTATAAAAATCATACCTCTCAAATTTTATCTATCCATATGTACTGCTTACTTCAAATGATTTTATATTACTCAGCTAAACACTTTTAACAAAGATAATTGAAAACCATTTTAAACTATTGTATGGAAATTTTCGCAGAGTGTTATTTTTTGCAATTTTGTAGTCCAATCATTTTTTAAGAAGGTATTTTTGTGCTGAAAGCTTTTCAACAAGACAATATTGTTGCATTTACCTATAACACTTTAAAAACAAACTTTTAGATGTGGGGAAATGTTCACAGATTTTTTTGACTGTGAATTTCATGAAAATAATCCCAACATGAAAAATTCCAAGTTAACAGTATAGTTAAATTAAAGAGAGAGAATAATTCAAAGTATTTTGTTCTTCTTGTTTTACACATATGTATTGAAGTACTGTTTTCTGTACAATTAAGCTATCATCTTTTACATCATTAGTATATTGTGTTTGACTTTTCAATTTAAATATGTTCTCCAATACAGTAGAACTTCTATGGCTCTAACTGCAATAACTGGAACATCATGGATGTCTAGAACCCTTTTTCTGGTCCCTTTGTTCAAGTTTAAACATAGTTTGACCTCGCTAGCTCGAACACCCCTCCAACTCAAACAGTTTTCATCCGCCCCTTGGGTGTTCGAGCAACCAGAATTTGACTATATGTTTATTTGTAATTCTAATATGACGTCCTTAAATCGCCTTGTGTCCATAACCGTGGTAAAATCCGCATATATTCGTGGGTATTGTCATGACAATCGATGG
The DNA here is from genome assembly GCA_002080025.1 of Modiolus philippinarum. NCBI lineage: Eukaryota > Metazoa > Mollusca > Bivalvia > Mytilida > Modiolidae > Modiolus > Modiolus philippinarum. Next base: position 7,934 of record MJUU01015337.1, on the reverse strand, counting down.
TACCTTTGATAAAGTCATAGACAGTTTGACGACAGTTTTTGCAGTGTCATAGAACAAAACATCATACTTTTCGGGGTAAAATGGCTGTTTCAACTATGATTACAAGGACGATTTCATTTTTTTCTGTACCCTGTAAGTGTCATATTAGAATCAAAATAATCCACGGCAGCGTGAATATATGGCGATTTTACCACAGATTGGCCCTTTATGCCTATATTTTACCCCTCGCATACGCTCGGGGTAAAATATTGCCATAAAGGGCCAACCCGTGAATTATTTCTTAAAATGTAATTTAACCTTTAGTTTCCAAAACTTCAAACTGTGACATCCTGTACATGTAGTTTACAAAATTGTTTCTGTTTGTGTTAATTTCTCTTCTGACAATTTCACTGTATAATTTCTGTATTCTTACTTACCAGGGTTTGTCTTTAAAAACATAATTCTTGATCTCCAAATACAACTGTAGAAATTAAATCTATTTGAACTTGGACTTAACATATATTTTGAGCATAACAAAAGCCCAACTATAAATGCATTTCCACATCCAATTGTATATACTGTAATTGTACTTATATTCACTGACACTTATTTTCACGAGGGTTCCTGTCTAGTCATGAAGTTTGCGTGTATTTAATTTCACAGAAGTGAATGCTTACCTTATAACTTTAATGACAAATTATGACATTTGAGAGTATATGAAATCTCTTGTAATTAAGCTTCCATGAAGATATTGACATTTATCTGAAGAATTTTTCTATCTTGGATTGTCCTCTTTATCTATTCCTTTTGTATTCTACTTTTGTAGTTGTTTAGAAATACGTAAACAATATATAAGATCTATACTGACCTGGTATAAGATTAACCATGGTTAATGTTACAGTGAGAACAATGACTAATAATTTATCTGCTAATGGATCTAATGCTGAACCAAATACTGACTTCTGGTTATAATTCCTAGCAATATATCCATCTAACTACAATACAAACATTAAATTGTTCTTAGGTACATTGTAATTACATATACATTTTGTATGTAAATGTACTTATAAACGACTATAACCAAACTAATAAACTGTACATGTTACATGTACAAAATCTAGCTATTCTGCTTTCGTACCCATTCTTTTTTGTGGAATACAGTTGAACTTCAATGGCTGGAACTGCAATAACTTGAACACCATGGATGTCTCAAACCTTTTTCTGGACCCCTCGTTCAAATTTAAACACAGTTCGACCTTGACAGCTGGAACATGCCTCTAGCTCGACTGTTTTCATCAGTCCCTTCAGTAGGTGTTTGAGCCATGGAAGTTCAACTGTATATGTAACTCACAAAGATGTTTTTGTTGAATTTTAAGG
>MJUU01015336.1:0-19375 GCA_002080025.1 Modiolus philippinarum | reverse complement strand
TCTGTCATCTTACATGACGGACAGCATTCACCATCATACCGGAGTACTATCGTGGAGGTGGTAGCAGCATGGTGGTTTATAGCCTTGAATATCTTTACAGGTCTCTCACGGCATTTTTAAATATGGAGGGACGCCCACTCCATTTGCAATGTGATTTTGGTACCGTTGATCTTCCCTGGTATCCGCTGACTGTCTTGCGACTTCGCAGTCGAATTCCTTGGTGGGTCGATCGTTTTTGGTGTAGAAGGACTTTGAAGAACTCAAAGCCCTAACTACGGTATGCGCCGCCGTTAGCCTGCATGTCTTGGCCCCGAGAGACTAAGACCCATTCTACACGTTGAATGGTGCAGTTGCCCAGTCCTCACCATCGTACCGGAGTACTCTCGTGGAGGTGGTCGTGCAGTGTTAGAACTATATAAAAAAANAAAAAAATATTATTGAAGTAAAAGGTTTTTATATTATTTAATATTTTCAACTGAAAATAAAATTTTACAAAACTCATCATAAATTATGTTTGGTTTAAATGAAAAATTATCCATTTAACTTGAAGGTAAATTATCAAGGTTTTTTAATGTCCAATAATAGATGAAAAATTGAATTTGTAACCTTGAAGAATTTTAACAAGGGAGGTAATATTATATGTATATATATTTTTTTAAGTATTTGTTTTTACATTTGTTCTGAATTCTTGCAGTAATCATACAACATCTTACTTAAATCTCATTTTAGAAATCAATTCAATGTGAAACAATTTTGTTTGTGGGTCATAGGTTTACCCAGCGATGGTAGGACATATTTTTGGTAGACCGATATCGCCGCCATTTTTATTTCTGCAACTGGTAAGAAAAGTGACCGAAAATTTATCTCCAAGATTTTAGTTAGATTAAGGGGGATCTAGGGTATACAGAACACTTCAATGTATTTATCAGTATGCAAAGACACCCTTTAATTGCGTTTTCATTAACTTAGATGTAAAATTTGTCCTACAAAAGAGCGATTCCCGTGAATTGAACACAGTGGGTACATTCAGATCGAACGCCTTTTCTGATGGCCTGGAACGAGTTCCGCTTGGCACCTCCAATATGTATCTCTTTGCTTATTCCGTCAACCAAATGGTGTGATATGGAAATCTTTCCGTTAAATGTAGTATTTTTCGAAAGAAAGGGAAAGGGTGAGGGTACTCCTGTGTTATGACCTTTTCGTAAATTTATGGTGATGAAAGCATGTTCAATAAGGTAACATGACTGATCTTGGTACTTTTTATTATCCCCTGTCATAGTTGCCAACCTCTGAGAATACAAAGTCATGTAATATCACGCTTTTTAGTTTGAAAAAGCGTGTAATAATGCGGACGACATAATTTTCAGGTCTAAAAAAAATATTTTAAGGCATAGTTAAAACAATTAGTACTGACAACTTTTATGATAATCCAATGTTGCTGTTTTGACAGATTTCAAGACATGTTTGCGTAGTTCATAGTCATAACACCTTTTTTTACTAAAAATGCCCTGTCACTATCCACATTACTGTTGGGAAGTACAAGTAAGGCCTCTGCTAGCCTAAATGATAGTTGGAACTATTTAGATCTAGTGAAAATGTCTTCTAGAGTTCTTTCATAGCCCCAGAATGTTTCAATATCAGTGTCACTAGCAGTCTGGCAATTCATCATTTGATTTGATGTCAATTGATATTCCATGAATTGCTCCAACTTTATGTTCAGCAATGAAATTTGAATAAAGTACTTCAGTAACCATGATCCCAAATTTGTCTATTCATCTGTTAGTCCGTCACAAACTAAAAGATGTTTATTTTGAAGTGCAAGTCAGATAGATAAGCTTTTGTACATAGATGCATCTTGAATAGAACTTGACATTGGTATAAGAATAAGGTCATCTTGACCTACATTTCTTGCATAAGTGACTCTGTTAATTTTTTTTTTTTTTGAAGTTCAGATCTGATATACATGTCTTGGAACAGGGCACAAACTTTCTGATAAAAGAAATATCACATTGATCTATATTTAATGCATCAGTGACTGGTTAAAATTTGTGTTAAAGTCTGGATTTGAGAAAACATTCTGTTATATGCTGCCACTGACAATCTTTTAAAATAAACATCTACTGTAATTGCTACTATTTCTGTACATGTGGATCATCTTGAAAAATCTGTAGGCAAAATCTCAAATTGAAGATGGTCAGCCAAGCAGCACAAAGTTTAGCAATTACTACCACTTGCACAATGGAATCAATAATGTGGTTTTAATGGATAGATTACAAAACAATTTGAACTGTAAAATGTCAGTTAATGCAACTATTTTTAATTTTGAAGGAAACTTTGTTACCATTATTCGATCTTCCATTGGCTACTTCAAAGCACACTTTGAGCTTCAGGTGAAGGTCTTATACTGTAAAGGTGACCCCAGATTGAAATGTTTAACATTGCATTCTAGGAGTAACAAATGCAAAGTTTTCTCACTACTGTACCAACTGAATTTAAAACTGTCCGTATAGTACCTTTCAAAAGTATCAACCCCAAATTAACAGGGCAGCAAGTCTGAAACACATTGGATGAAATTGAGATCACTTCGATTAAAATTATCTTCTCAAAATCTGATATAGGAAATTAAAGCACAGATTGTGGCACATGTATTCTTGTCAAATTCCCAATATGAAACTTATAACCACAGAACCAAATTTGGTAATAAAATTGTAGATAGCATAGCTACCAGGTGAGCGTTATAGGCTCTTGAGAGCCTCTTGTTTGTTAGTGTAGTCATTAGACTTCTGATTCGTCGCCTTTCTACGCAATATTGCCAAGTATACGGTGATGATTAAAGGCGAAAATACATGTACTTCAAATTAATGATTTTTATGTAAACTCAAAGTATGCTTGCTTTATTATGTCAGTGGTCATGTAACAAAGAACTCTTTCAGATCATGTATGAATGGTCATCGTTATGACGTCAAAAACCCTATCATTAAGATTCTTGTTACCACTAGGTCGATGCATCTGCTGGTGGACTGTTAGTCCTCGAGGGTATTCACCAGCCCAGTAGTCAGTACTTCGGTAGTGCTGACCCAAAAGCCGATGGCGATTTATTTGGAACCTTGCAATATCTAAATTTTTTGTAAATTTTGTTGAAAACCAAGAAGTATCTCTCCATGCACAGCTCTGTACTTAGCTGATTTTGGCTTTACATTCAGATCATATTGGTAATTTGTTCTCTATCAGATTTTAAATATCTTTGAGTTTATGGTCTTCCAAACGTTTAGATTTTATCTGCACTGAAGAGAAATAAGTTGTCGAAATTAGCATATGCAGAAAGTAAATTCACAGTAACTTCGGTATTTAGTTACCACTGGGTCGATGCCTCTGCTGGTGGACTGTTAATGCCCGAGGGTATTCACCAGTCCGGTAGTCAGTACTTCGGGAAGGTGCTGACCCGAAAGCCGATGGCGATTCTATTTGGAACCTTGCAATATCGAAATTTTCGTAAATTTTATTGAAAACTAAGGAGTATCTCCCTCATGCAGAGCTCTGTCCTTAGCCGATTTTGGCTTGACATTTATATTATATTTATAATTTGGTCTCTATCAGTTTTTAAATATTTTTGAGTTTATGGTCTTCCAAACGTTTAGATTTTACCTGCACTGAAAAGAGATAAGTTGCCGAAATGCGCTATCGCAGAAAACAAATTCACAGTAACTTCGGTATTTAGATATTCATAATCATTTTAGTTAGATTGATCATGACCATTGCCCAAACATTCGAGTTCGTATAATTGAAAAGATATGCCACCATTTCTTAGTACAACTTACAGCACAGATGGAGAATTGCTTGGGAACTGCAATGCCTTATGATTGTAATAGCAAAATGAAAGGCATGGGAAATGTATGCAGTCCTTGGTGCAGTGATGTTTATTTATTGAATCTATTCAATGTCAGTGAAATAATTAGACGAAGTCATGGTCATAAACATTATAAATCCTGAACTAATGTTTGTGGATTATCTTCTTTCAATGAATTTGAATTTGTTCCATTGCTTATTTTTACAATGTATTTGTAGAGACTTTGTCTCATTTGCACTTACTCCATATCCCTTCATTGTTAATTCAAGGTTGAAGATTACGGCGTAGCTTGTTTTATAATAGTAAGAACCAGATCAGGAACAAGAACTCGTAGTCCTTGTCAAATTGGGTAAGATCATTTCGATCTTTTAATGCGTAGTCGAGTTAACAAACTACAAAGATGAGTCCACAATTGACCTAAGGTTGTATTTAAAGATCCTGAAGCTCGTAAGTGCCTCTTTATATATCACGACAAATATTATTGTACATGCAGACAGAGCTTTTAATAACATCGCTTTTGTATGTACAAGATATTATTATACTCGACTGCCTCGTTAGAGAACTAGGCATTGGTCCCAATAAACCAGGTAGTGCTAACATACAAAAGAGTTTCATTTGACAAAGGTGAAATCCTTTCCTATCACAGGCCATGCATATATAGTCAAATAACAATAACAATGAAGATAAACAATACCTAAATTGGGTTTCAAAATCACACAAAAATCCATACAAGGAAAGAAACATCGATGGATCAACCATCTTGTTCAACTACTGAACTGTCTATTGAACTTACATTGAATTAAGATTTTGTCTGCAGTCGAAGACAGGCATCATTCATACTATGAAACTATTCATGCCCGAAGTGAAATAAATCACATATTGATACTTAAAAATAGATTTCCCGTTCATTTTCTCAAATTCATTATCCCAAGAATTTGATTCTTCCTCACTCTATAGCACACTTCTTAATTATCGACTAAAATCATGAATCAAAGGTATCATTCAAAACATTTGCCGATTCAAACATTTGTTGTATTAGGTTATAAATCTACATTTTTTTCAAAAAGGATGTTGAATGGAAGAGTATGCTACGATGAAAAACTGGTGTGCTTGATTTTCTTATTGATAATATATTTTTCACATTTGGAGGTTCTTATTATCAACAGCAAGATGATATACCAATGGCCTTGAATTGTGCTTCTATACTCGCAGACTTGTTTTTATATTCCTACAAGACTGAATTTCTTAAGGGAGTCGTCAAAAATAATAAATTAAAGATGCTAGATCCTTCAATCTCACTGTATGTTTCTCAGTTGATTCGTTACGCGAAAACTGGCACAAATTATACAGATTTTATTATCGTGACCGCCTTATGAATCAAGGCTTCAAAAAATTCGGTCTCATACGATCATTAAGAAAATTTTTTAATAGATATCACTCCCTTGTGGAAGAAGTTGACGTTGTGGGGTTAGTCAAAAGAGCGTGGCCAGTAAATAGTATCATATCACTGTTATTATGGTCCACTTCTGATTTTGTATGTTAAGCAAATCACATTTGCAGAGTTTCGCAACAAAGTAATTAAACTTTCTTATCTAATAGTATGTGCTTTGTCTGGCATAATCTATAAAATTACAAATCAAACAACTATAATGAATTGTTTTTACAGTTTATTTATTACATTGTTATTTTGTAAATAGAAAATTTCTGAAGGCATCCGTTGCTTCTTTAAGAACATAAAGAATAAACATTTGTAAAGGTTTTCAATATTTTGTTATTTTCAACAAAATCTGGTTATGCTTTGTCCAGAGCATTACTACATTTATGATCCATTGTTTGACTTTGGTTGACAAGACCCAGTAATGAAACCTCATAACAATCTAATGATTTACTGGCATTCTATAATGAACTTTAATCATTAGTAAGTGCTGAAATCAGGGACAACAAAATATAACTTCAGTTTTTAAGGAATTGTCACGATTTTACAGAAAGTTATGTACAGTTGAAAGTTAAATGACATTGCTTTGATCGATTTTATACTTTTTGAAAATTCGATTTGAAAACAACTTAGCAAGTTAATATCCAGAAAATTATTAAAGCTGCTTCTTATTTAATAGATCTTCAATTTTTAACTTAATATCTTTCTTTGCATGTTTACCCAAACGTGTCTTTGAAGTTCATGAGAAACTCAAAATAGGACCAATCTAACTTCTAGCATATTGTTTCTGGTTGAGATATATTGAAGTCTTGTTCTTAAATGAATTTCTCACACAGTTCTTCAATTAATTTCACACAAACTGTAACACCAAAATATGTTATATAGGAGCTATGTGCGTTCTTAAGTTTATGTTGAATCTATCTTGCTCTTGGGACTAAGAAGTACCTTAGTACTTTGATTTTAAAACTTAATACCGGGATGACCATTTCTCTTTTCTGTATACGGCCTGTCAAAAGTATTTGTTACTGAGCTGCTACCAGACGCTTCAGCAAGGAAAGGGTAGGTTTGGCGTGTCATATAACAGGTTTCACTCAAAATTTCTTTTAATATTCCTGTACCAAGTCTGCTCTCCGTTTGTTTTCCACCTGCGTTGTCTTTTTGTCTCTCTGACTTTGGCTCTTGACAATTCTGTTGGGAATTTTTATTGATGTTACGGTCCAATTTCCCTTTCGTTCTTATGAATATTCATATTAAAATTAAGTCTTTTATCAAAAGATTGTGCAGATTCTTTGCAAAAAGCTATAGATTGGGCTATAGAGTGTCATCATACAAGCCCTGTCCTTGATAAACTGGAGTTCTCTGTGTATCGTGTGCGTTTTTGTCACATGTACATTCACTCCATATCCTTTCATTTTTACTATGTTCAGTTACATGCCTTTGAGTTTAATCTTTTATCTATAAAATGTGCAGATTCTTGTCAGAAAAAGCTATAAAAAGTGTCATCATGTAGAAAGTTATTTTTTATATAAAAAAATCTTTTTTCATATCTTTTTATGACTTAAACAGAAAGGTTTACCTTCTAAGCAAACTACAGAAATTACATTCTTTACAAATGTTTGTCATCATAGATAATGGTTCTATCGACAGTGTTCTACCAGCAGACTAGGCTCCTTGAGCTAGCCGGCAGTTTAGCGACGAGTACCCCTTGACCCATCTTTCAAAATTACGTATTGTCTTTTTCTCTCCTTTCAAGATTGTGGTCATGGAGTTAGTAGTCTACCTGTATTGGGTTTTATTCGTATGTTTTATACTATAGGGAAACGGGACAGATAAAGTGGAGGTTTGGGTACCCATAAACCGGTTTAACCCTACCGCTGGCTTTTGCTAGTGCCGGTACCAAGTCCGGCATTGTCTTTCTATCGTTGTCTACGTTTGTCTTTTGTCTTATACGTGTTTTTCTTGGGTAGTTCCCTTGCAAATTGTTGCATATAATTATAATTTTCAGCCATTGTAGGTGTTTCCTGTTATCCATTTTTTAACATTTGTTACGGTTAACAAAATACCAATGTTGCGGTGAATTTAGTTTCTGTATATGTGCATTTCGACAACTTATGTCTTTACAGTGCAGATCAAATTAGAACAATTGGAAATTCATGAACCGAAATATGAGTAAAAACTGAAAGAGAACGAATTACAAATATGATCTAAATCAGCTAAGGACAGAGATCTGGGTGATACCACATGGATACAACGGCAGTAGAATACCAAATGAATGTGGGTAGTGATGATCACAAAAATTAAAGTCCAAAGACATGGCAAAAACGGCAACAGAGAGAAACAAAGACAAAACAAGGATGTGAGATAGCCACAATGCACGGAAATAAAAAGAAGACATTAAGAACTAAGGCACTCATAGTGTAAACTCTCATGAAAACCGGGAGTGACATCAGGTCGAAGTCTCCGGAAGGGTAAGCATGTCCTGTTCCGCTATCGGTACTCGTCATACTATCAGATAGTCAATCCAGGGTTGAGTCAAAACCGGTCATGTCAAATTCGTGGAGACGTAAAATCTAGCTGAAATACAGACACGTCATACCTGTCAATGATGTCATGATGACGGCCATTAAATTTCTGAAGGGATGAAAGTAACAAAAGCTGGACAAATTCTCAGACTTAGCAGCTTTTGGGACAGCATTTATGATCTACTAAAAAATTAAGGAAGGGATAATTACAGCATTTTACGAGCGATACAGATAATTTTGACAAGTTAAAAATATTTTGAAAAAAGAGCAGACTCTTGATGCGATATAAAAATCTAAATGTACGTCCCTATGCATTTCTGCTTGCTAACCTCTTCGCCCGGTTGTCTACCCCTTGATTTCTTTCCTCTTTTACTATTAATTTTGACCTTTTAATTGATAACTAAAAACCGAGCTTAATGTAGATTTAGTTTCTACATTTGGCAATATCGGCAACATATGTCTCTTAAATGCAGATAAAATCTAAACATTTGGAAGACCATAAAGTCAAAGAAGTTTATAAACTGAAAGAGAGAACAAAAACAAATATCCTGTAAATGGAGAGCCTACAATCAACTAAGGACAGAGTTGTCCTTGAGGGAGACACTTTTTTGTTTTCAACACAATTTACAAAAATGTAGATAATGCATTTTGGCTTATGGGTCTGCACCGAAGTTAGGACTACTGGGCTGATGAATACCCGCAGGGTCTAACAGTCCATCAGAAGAGGTATCGCATCTACCCAGTAGACTATGATACCGAACTTAGTTTAGATTTTAGTTTCTGCATATGGCCATTTCGTTATCTTTTTTCTCTTCAGTGCAGATAAAATCTAAACCTTTGAAGACAATAAGTCAACATGTTTAAAAACCCAGAGAGATTTTTAAAAAAGTATAAAAAAACTAATATCATTTAAATGGAGAGCCAAAATCAGTTAACGACAGAGCTTTGCATTAGGGAGATACTTCTTAACGTCCAAAAACATTTACCAAAAATTAGATTTATGTTTTCAAATAAAATTGGCTTTTATGTCAGCACCGAATTACTGACTACTGGGCTGGAGAATACCCGCGGGACAAACATTCCAACAGAAGAGCCATCGGTACAGTGAAAACAAATAACTAAATACTGAACTAATAAATCGGCAAACGAATACCGAGGCAAGAACGAGGAAAGGAGGAATTCTAAAATCATAAATCCAAAATCACGCAATTCATATCCAACACGAATTGAGACAGCACGACAACGACAAAACAACTAAACAAAAATACACAAGAACGTCACATAACTAAAGCAATAGCAGTGTGAACCCCTACAAAAACTGAGGTATCACCCGGAAGGGTTAATTGATTAATATGTTCTCGTACTGGTATAGCTCAAATATTCTTCACTCGGCGATACACTCTTTCATCAATCAATTAATTATCAATTATATTTATTTTTTATAGAAATAATTGACTTTTTTTCTGCTGTCAGATAACAAAAAGTGTTGAAAGGAGTGGTTCAAAGAAGGATATAGGCTTCATTTGGTTTGGTTGAAATTCTTTTCTGCATTCCGATTACATGTTTTGTAGTCTATAGTATATGGGGGAATATCAAAATCACCGAACAGAGTTGTCGAGAGCCGAAGTCCATGAGAAAAAAAGACAAATGAGATAGAAACTACCGGAAAAATTGTCGACCGCAATGGCCCTGACTTGGTACGAGCATTCCAAAAGAAATGGTGGGTTTAACCGGTTTTATGTCGTGCCAAGCCTCCCCTTCCATCGCGGTAGTGTCCAGTAGCAACTCAACAGCACTTGCTATTGAAAGGTCATAAACAGTTAAAACCAATGATCATCCCAGTATTAAGTCAAAAAAGAATCTTGAATCAGAGTTAGGATTGAAACTTCAAATTTTTCCATGAGGGACTGATATCTATTGAAGAACTTTGTTAATGATCGTATGAGACGGAATCTTTTTAAGCCTTGATTGATAAGGTGGTCACGGAGATAACTATGTCTAATGAGAAAGTATGTATAATTAGTATACCAAAGTTAGTGAGAACCGAACCGTCAGTCAATATATGGTGTAAATAAACAATAAATGGATATTGCATAAATGTACATGATACAAAGTTGCTACAAAAACACGGCAAAACCAATAAATGAGACAACATATTTATTTCTGTTCTTCATCTTGAAGTCACTAAATTCAAATTCAAAAAGGTCCCTTACACCTGTTTGAGCGTATTCATTTCTAGATGTCCAACAACGCTACTATACATCCACATGTTTTTCTACATCCATTAATACGGGATTGCCAAAAACATAAACTTAACTGACAAAGTATTCCTGCAATCATGCCACCTGTTGCCCGACAAAAACACCAACAGAAGACAATCACAACATAAAAAAAACTACAGGATACTCATAGAGTCAATTGACAAAAAAAAAGCTTAGCATAATAAAATCATGAGATATTAGCACAATAAACAAGTAAAAGAACTGGAACTAAATAAGCAAACTTTGATTCTAAATACTGCTCTTTTCTAGATCTTAGTATCGTAATTGCCTCTGGTGAAATAAAAACTAAACTTTATGATAAAAGGGCTGGTTTTTTCACTGTTACTAATATCCCTTTTCTTGAAGGCGACGTTCCTCTAGCTCCATCATACGGGGTGTACATATCTCACTTGGTATGATTCGCACGCGTTTGTTCTACCCTTGACGATTTTAAAGAGCGTAACCTCACTCTCACATCTAAGCCTTAAAACAGGGCTACAGATTTCATACATTTTTAAATTTTTTAAACAAGTTTTACAGAAGATATGAACATTTGATATCTAAATATGACGTGACTCCCAAACAACTTATTACAAAGGACATTTCTCATCCTCGATTTTACGGAAATGTTAAAATACTAGAAAGTGATGAAAAAAATCCAGTGAAATTGGGACGTTACTTACATTCTTTTCGCAATAGTGGATATCGACAGGATATTCTATGTCAACCCGTTAAATTGGATTTGGATTCCAATGACCTGAAGATTTCACACATATACTGGCCTCTCACTGATACTGCCGATGTCTACTGAAATTTATGACGACCCTACCAAATTCTTCGGGAAGTTTTGAATTTAATTTTTCTTCCGTAGTGTAACAGTGTTTTACCAGCCGGGAAGGTTCCCTGAGCTAGCCGGCGGTTTAGCGGCGAGCACTCTTTGACCCATCTTTCTAAATTACGTTAAGTCATATTCTTTTGTTTTTCAAGGTAGTGGTCATATAGTTATTAGTCTACCTGGATTTGGTTTTATTCGTATGTTTATTATACTATAGGAAAACGGGATAGAGAAAGCGGAAGTTTGGGTACCCATAAAACAGATTAACCCTGCCGCTATCTTTTACTTGTACCGGTATTAAAGTCGGGCTATCCCGAGTTCCTATCGTTATTTACGTTTGTATCTAGTCTGTTAGGTGTGGATTGTGGCATTTGATTGTAGTTTTCGGCTATTGTATGTGTTTACTTTTATCTTGACTGTATAACATGTAGTTTGAATAACATTTGGAAATAAGAAAAATTAAATTAGCAATTTGTAAGTATGAATTTGTTTATATATGAAAAATTCCCTCAAGATCATTACATCATAACTGAAATATATATATAGGGCATACTCTCGCACGTGCATCCTTTTCGGACTCCATACTGCAGGAGAGACAAACTAAGTCGTACAACGAAATAATGTGTAGTTAATGCACAGGACACAAGGTATCAACAATAACATGGTAGAACAATGAGTTTTCTCGTACCTCTAAATAAGTTCACAACAGATCCTTTCACATGTTTTAGAAGATTTCATTGATATATGTAGAACAATGCTTCATCCTTTTAATTTCCTCCATGGATGCAAAATCGTCAACAAACATAAAGTTAACTGGCATGTTGTTGTTACAATTGCTGTCCAAAGCACAGACAATCTTAACACATAAACAACCACTAAGCAGTGCAAGAAACGTATCATAAGAAAATGATGAGATGTGGATTTTATAAACAGATATATGCAGAGTATATATCCCACGCATGGATAACGGATTCTACACTCTCGATAGTTAAATTTTCAAATATTTTAAACGCTCGGCAAGCCTCGCGTTTAAAATATTGAAAATTTAACTATCTCTAGTGTAGAAATGTCGTTTCTCACTCGATGCTGTTGTGGATTCCATATTTTTCACAATGTAGGAGTGACAATTACAAACTCAATGAAAAGATATGGAGTAAATGCACATGCATGAGACAGTCTCTACAAATACATTGAATGATTGACAAATGAAATATGAAGTCATTTTAATTATAATAAATCTCTCCAGAAAATGATAGGTTTTATACAAGATTTAAAAAAAATACACCGTACCGACAGACTTGGAAAAAAGTAATGTGTAATGATTCAGCACAAGAGTAGTAAATTTGACTTACAATGGCAAAAATTGTGTTCCATTTCCTTTGATTTCAAAAGATAACTGCAAAATTAGCTTGAATGTTACTGAAAATAACGCATGTAGTCTTGTAATTTTAAAGATGGGCATGGTGGGATTTCACTAATTTATTTCATTATTATCTATTTTTTTTAAATGTTATACCGTTTCAAAAAAACTTCTCAAAATTACATTTCAAATTGTGAAAATTCACATACCTTGCGTTTTAAGATTATAGATACACTTCACTCGGGAGTCAGATTCATTACGAGGTGACATTTTTCGGCTAAGCTTTGAAAGATATCCCACATCCAGTAGTCATCAAATTAATTTTTCTTTTGTGAAACCAGACAGGTTAAAAACACAACTTTACAAAGATGTTCTAAATTGATTAAAATCAAATATACTTTTGCACATTTTATATTCAATTTAAACAAAAAGGCGTATCCAAAACGCAGATTTAATATAAATAGTTACATACCACACCACACCAAATAATTCCCACTGCCATATTCAAGACATCTACGAGCTAAGCAGAGGTTGTAGCTTATTATCACAACGTGCAATTCAGGTAAGCTTTGCAGTCATTTTATCAAAATGCATAAGAATGTATACCTAAATGAAGTGTTGAAACCATTATTATGTAAAGCAAACAGAAAAAAAAACTTTCAAATAATATAATCTCATTATTGGTAAGAAAATAAATAAAATACTGAATATTTCAAGGGAATAAATAGCTTACACCATATGGTGAACAACTGATTACGAAAATTGTACAAAAAACATGATCAGTTTTTTTTTTCGCCACGTGTACTTGTTCTTTACATATATTTGTATGTGTGTGTGTGTGTGTGTGTGTGTGTGTGTGTTTTGTGCCTTTTTTGGCTTGATTTTCGAAATCGAGGCGCAAAACTGAGCTGCTTGTAAGTATATGCAAAAAAGCGAAGACGAAAATTATAACGCAGGCAAAAATGTCACGGTCCTCTTTTACGTTTAAATGGGCAAAAAATCACAAATGTCGGTATATAAATCAATAAATATAGCAACCAGCTCCTCACCTCAAAGTACAATGTCTTTAAAAATAACATAAAAAACGGGGGCGAAACTTGCATTCTCAAAGTTATTACTGAAATACATAACGATTCCTTACCGAGCACTTCGTGAACTTTTGTGTTTGATTTTCTTCCGCAGTGCAACAGCGTTTGATCAGCAGACTAAACTCTTTGAGCTAGAAGAATGATAAGCGGCAAGCACTCCTTGACTCTTCTTTCCAAAATACGTTTTTTCTCATTATTTTCTCTTTTTTTTTCCAAAACAGTGGTCTTGTAGTTAGTAGTATTATACTGTATCAAACGGGATAGAATAAGGGAAGGTTTGCTAACTCATAAACTAGTTTAACCCTACCACTTCTGTCCGGAGTCCTATCGTTGTTTTCGTTTGTCTAATTCTTTCATTTGTGCTTTTCGTGTGCTGTTCCCTGTGAATTGTTGCATGTAATTGTAATTTTTAGCCATTGTAGATGTTACCTGTTATCTTTTTTTTTTATCTAATTTCCTCAGATATATTACTGGTACCTAGGTTATGAGAAGCGCAATAAAACGATAATTCTAATATGATGTGTGGTAAAAATAGTATATCTCTCTTCTTTCGCTTTGGAAATAAAGCTATGTTCTAATTCCAACAATATTTTTTAGCACATGCGTATACTTTTTTTACAAATAGACATTCGTAATGTACAATTTCATATTTTATTCAGTCAATATTCATTTACTGCATATTTTGTGTAAATGAAGTTTAAATAAAGCCAAAACAAATAATGACAATAATAGAAATTTACAACATTTACTAAATTTAAGATTCGGAACTGAAATTGACATAACCGTAACCTAGCAACGAATGTCTTGTTGTCATGAAATCTTATCTATATTGCATATCATGCTCTACAATTTAAATATATTTTTTTTTTATTTTTATCGGTAATAAAATTATAAATATGAGTTTTATTCCTTTTCTTTTCTGTTTTTGGCTTCAAATATAACATAACTAAGATGTCATATAAATCAGAAATACAACCACCTCACACTTACACCCGCTTCGTTTTTAAAATATTCGTATTTTTATTTTTATAACATATTATTTGTATTAAATGATAGCTTATTAGCCACTTGTATTAAAAAAAACAATGAATATAGATTTTTCAACGTCCATTTATGTGTGTTTGTCATGCAGTTTTCCGACATCTTTCAATTCTAGTGTCAAACCCAATATTGTTCTCTAAGAGCTGCTTCGAATATTCAAAACGCTTGTTAAATATATTAGAATCGAAATAGATTATTGCAATTGGGCTCTATGTGAATTAGAACATGGTCAGACCTTATATTTGTCTTCATTTTATACCTCGCATTCGCTCGGTATAAAATATTGACAAATATAAAGTCTGTCCATGTTCCAATTCGCATAGAGCCCGCTTGCAATAATCTATTTCTTAATTAATTTATGACCTAAATTATTTCGATTAACGATACCCATATATTTATATTGTCTTTACCACGGTTGGCACTTTATGGCGACATTTAATCCCTCGCTAACGCTCGGGGCAAAATAAACGCCATAAAATGCCAACCCGGTGGTAAAAACAATATAAATATATGGGTATCGTTAATTATATCTTAAATATCGTATGACATGAACTTAATAGAAAGCTTTCAAAAACTGAGTATTCATTTAATTTTTATATCGCAAGTATACTAAAACATTGAAGTATTTGGAATACTTAAACAGTGAAACATCCATTAATGTCAAAATACTGTACTTCAAATAACAGGAAATTATAAGAGAAATATAAATTCGTTCAACTGAAAATAATACCCCTTTTAAAACCTAATACAGGCCAGGTGTTCTCTTCGGTGGCGCTTGTTTGGATGGTTTGGAGTGTTCTGAAATAATGGAACTCCTGAAAGTGACAATAAAACATCTGGAACAATGTTCGGAACTTGTTCCATCTTCGCCGAAAAAAAGATGGTGCAAACGGAATTTAGTCTAGAGTTTGGCTATTTTTGTAGCAGTTATCTCCATTCTCGAACGGTGTCAAAACAAAGCAAAACGGAGGGAATAATATATTTTCAATATTTTTCGGCATATGCGGAATACCTGACCAAAAAGGCGAAATAAATGTTTGATGGGTTAGCAACTCAAGAAAATAAAACACGAGGTTATTTTGAACCCTCAGTGAATTTTTATTAGTATTTCTTTGATTTGACTGACAGACTGACAAGTTAGTCGTATTTATTCTATACTAGATCTGTTGTAAGAAGCTAAGGGGAATAAACTTGAAACTTTACAATTTGATTAAACGGCTATTTCTACAAAGGTATTCAATGGCGTTGTACATATAACAATATATATATATATTTACATATATATATGTATATACAAATAACATACAATATCAAAATAGCATATTTTTGTGTACATGTGCATTAAAAGCATGTACGTACTAACTGATCATAGACCAACACAAAAATTGCTGTATTCACACATTCAGAATAATGCAAAGTAGTTTTCAAAGTATAATGATTTCAATTTGTTTTTAAAAATACCAATAGATTTACATTTTCTCAAAGTAAGTGGAAGCTCATTCCATAATTTTGGGCCAATTGTACTGAAACTTCTATCCGAAAAAGTTTTGTTCTTGTTGAACGGAATAACATAGCAACCCTCGGATGATACTGAAGACCTTAATGTACGTTTAGATACCGGATGCGACAAGAGATTAATCAAATAAGATGGTGCGTTCCCTACCGAACAATTGTACATATAAGTTAATACCTTAAAATTAATTCGTGCTTTTATAGGCAGCCAATGTAGATCGAATAATGCCTGTATTGAACTGTCAAACTTGGAACGATTTAACACAAGCTTAGCACACATATTTTGGACACGCTGAAGTTTCATTAAATCACAATGAGAGATACCATACAAAATGACATTACAATAGTCTAAGTGAGAAAAACTAGAGTCTCTGTTGCCTCTTTTGACAAATATTTTCGGATACTTTTGATTTTGAAATAGTTTATCATGGCAGTTTTGCATTTCCTTTTAATATGCTCTTTAAAATTTAGAGACTCGTCTAGAAATGCACCTAGATATCTTATACAATTTTTTTATTCGATAATTTCGTCACAAATTGATATTCTTTAGTAATACATTTATTAAGGGGAATAACTTCAAAATCAAAGACATCGTCTTACAAAAAGCTGACCAGTAGTTGATACTGGCTTACGAGGAGGGAATATTTTGAAATGAAGGAAAAGAGGGATAAAGTTGAAATAACTAAAGTGTTCAGCATATTAAAATCTAACTATCCTGCAATTTTGAAGAAATTTTGAAGACCCCTATAGGAGTTATTGCCCGCGTAATTATATTTTAACGATTTTGATACATTTTTACTTGTATTTCAAAAACCATTTCAGAAAGGTTCAGTTTCAAAATTGAAAATGTTCATTTTATCGAAGACAATTTCTACATATTTTCGGCAGGTTCGTGTTTTTTATGGTCATACCTCAATTAAGATGGCAGCCACTGGGAAATTTAGTTTAATATAGAACCATGTGGGAATGCATTCAACAGTCTTCTTCTCTTAACTTAATTTATCCATAACAGTCTTTGGTTCTCCTCTTTCCAGTTACCTCATTCAAGATGACCACAAACGGGGAAAATAGTTAAATATAGGACATTATGTACCTCATGATTATATATTTAAAGATCCTCTCCTCTTCAACCGTAGGAAGCATTTTTTATTTTAGATTCTAGGTTGCTGCTCTATTCTTCTGGTACCACAAATATAATCACAATAGTCTTTTGGTGGTAGTCCCCTTAAAAGTTTATGATTTTATGTTCACACCTTATCAAAATTGCCACCAGGAGAAAAAACATAGTTTATCAGAGGACACCATTGGAAATGCATTCGAAGATTTTTTTTTTCTAAACTGCTCCAGTATTATATACAAATTTTATAAAATTAGACCTTTGTTGGTCCGTTCAAATTTTGTGATTTTTATATCCCTACCTCATTAAAATTGACCGCCAGCCGTTTACATATTGTAACAAAGGACCCTTAGAGAAATTATTTCTCCTCTGAAACAATTTTTATCAAATCAAAACTAAAAATGCACTTAATTTGATAAGCAAATGTCAATTTTTTAAATTGTCGGATACTTAATTATTTGTTTTGAATATTGTCTTACTTTGTTGACAAAACATTGTCCGATAACACATATCTGATTTCGATCTTTGATAAAAATAAGGAGATAATTTATCTCTAACAAAAGGGAAGATATGCTGAAGAGATAAATAATTGACATATCTGATGATAAACTGGATAATAACACAATACTTTTTCACGGATTTGAACAAGTTTCAAATGCAAATTAAAGTGTCACGCATTGGTTATTATAATGGATACTTTATTTTATATATTAAAGACACCAAAACAACTATATCATGATGAAAATAAGCTAAACATATGAAATATGAAATAAATAGAGGCTTTCGAATCTTTCGTTTGTTGAACGATATCTAATCTAAGTAATAAAGAACTATGGACAATTATGAAAATCTTCAAATGCAAAAACAAATTCATGGTATTGTCAGTAATAAATTATCACCGGAAAAACCGCTTTATCGTGTTGATAATCCTAGTTTAGCAAAGAAAACCGCAATAACCTTACAGTAATTGCGGTTTCCGAAATAAATGCATGTTTAGCTTCGTTTACCGAAAAACAGACAATTCGAAATGAGTGTCAACGTCAGCTTCCAATGAAGTTTTTAAAAGGTTTACCAAGATTACTTGTCGGTAAAATTTGTTTTACTGTGCGAAAATAACCGAAACCTCGTAAACTAGGTTTACTGAGAAAAAAACTCAATAAACCTGTTTTTCCTCAGTTTTTGGTTCACACCACGTTGTAAAACAGACGCTCCTGCATGCATGGGCGTAAACAGAGACATATAAAACACGTATTTAAATGTCTCTGGCGTAAAATATCATGGATGTAGCGTTGCTCGACATCTAGCAATGAATTCCGCTCAAACCAGTGCTAGAGGCCGTGTTGAAATTCCGATGAGGTATGAGCAGCAATTATTTTTGATTCCCTCGTGGTGACAATATGAAGAACAACAATAAAAGCGTTGTTACCATTGTCTTGTAACCTGTACAGCAATTTTTGTTGAGTCATAACCTGTACAGCAATTTTTGTTGAGTCATAATAAGATGATGGATCATCCGAGCCCGAACAGGTAGACACCTCATTTTTTTCTCCTTTTCACTCACTTGACCTCGTCCTGCATGAAATTATGTTGCTGTACAGAACCGAAATATAATGGAGAGTCTCCACTCCGAGCATCATGGACCTGTATTTTATGTCCAAACCGAGAGTCCGAAGTGCTTTGAAAAATCATAGCGAAATTTTGATGTTTGATCGAACTTCACATCGAGTCAATCTCTTTTTCCCAACAAAAGTGGATGTTTATAGCCTATTTTTGTACCAAATATTTTGATCAGTGTGGAGACTCACCATTATATTTCGGTTCTGTACAGCAACATAACTTCACGTGAAAAGGAGAAAAATTGAGGTGTCTACCTGTAGGACTCGGAAGATCCGCCATCTTATTATGACTCAACAAAACCTGTCGTACAGGTTACAAGACCTCGGTTACCGTGCTTAGTTTTACCATGTATTTGTAGAGACTTTGTCTCACGTGCATTTTTTCCATAACCTTTCACTGTTTATTTATTGCCGTTTATCAATAAACGTCAAAGGAAACTGGGGTTAATATGAATTTATTATCAACGCGATAAACTGGGGATTCAGGCGATAATTTATTGCTGACATTAACATGATTGGGTCTATACATGTGAAGGGAATCAGGACAACTCGGACCAAAGACCGGTCGGACCAAGACCACTCGGACCAGTTTTGGGACAACTCGGACCACATTTGAAGACAAGTCGGACCACT
This sequence comes from Modiolus philippinarum, assembly GCA_002080025.1. Lineage (NCBI taxonomy): Eukaryota > Metazoa > Mollusca > Bivalvia > Mytilida > Modiolidae > Modiolus > Modiolus philippinarum. Next base: position 108 of record MJUU01015336.1, on the reverse strand, counting down.
TCTCGGACCACTTGGAAATACGATCCTCGCCAGTTTCAAAGACAACTCGGACCACTTTTTGGAATATATGGAAGTACAAATCTTGTCAGAATCAAAGACAACTCGGAC
>MJUU01015334.1:9989-60474 GCA_002080025.1 Modiolus philippinarum | reverse complement strand
TCTGTAATTATATTTAACAGAATGCTAGATTATTATTATACGTGTCTATAGTTTTAATCTAACAATGCCATTGTAATTTACATTCTCAAAATCATCTGACAGACAGATTGAATTTTTTGGTCGACCCGTAACTGGATTCGAACCGTCAACTCTTTGTACATCTTCGGCACAACGACTAGCATGTTAACCACAGGTGATACACCTAGATCAAGTTCAGTTCCTCAAAAGAAGAACTTTCGATAGCCTAGTGTAACCTTTCCACGTCGGTATTAATTTCACATGGCCTCCATACACGATGTTTATTGCGTTGAGAGAATGTTGAGATGTTTTTATTACAATGTTATTGTGTATATAACATCATGGATTCAATCAAATCATTAGATAGAATGCTGTGTGATTACAAGTTATATATATAAAGTGGTCTATTTTTAGCACACAACAGTTGTTAAACATGATACATTGGATTTTGTAATTATATTTAACAGAATGCTAGATTAAATGAAATAATTATTATACGTGTCTATAGTTTTAATCTAACAATACCATTGCAATTTATATTCTCAAAATCATCTGACAGACAGATTGGATTTTTTGGTTGACCCATAACTGGATTCGAACCATCAACTCGGCTCAACGCCTAGCATGTTAACCAGAGGTGATACCCCTAGACCAAGTCCAGTTCCTAGACCAAGTCCAGTTCATCAAAAGAACTTTCGATAGCTTAGTGTAACCTTCCACGTCGGTATTAATATCACATGGCCTCCATACACGATGTTTATTGCGATGAGAGAATGTAGAGATGTTTTTATTACAATGTTATTGTGTATATAACATCCTGGATTCAATCAAATCATTAGATGGAATGCTGTGTGATTACAAGTTATATATATAAAGTGGTCTATTTTTAGCACACAACAGTTGATATACATGATACATTGGATTCTGTAATTATATTTAACAGAATGCTAGATTAGATGAAATAATTATTATACGTGTCTATAGTTTTAATCTAATTTAATCGTGCCATTTAATTACAATGGCATTGTAAGATTAAAACTATAGACACGTATATATATATAACGTCTAAATACAGCGACAAACTTGGAAATCTTATTTAATCCTCAGGATAAGCATGTAAATATGCTAATACAGGTCTTGAAAATAAAGTATATGCGTCTGAAATCAAGGACCAACCGAGTTAGAGTTTTAGGATGTGATATAATCGAGAACATCTTTCCACTTAGGAATTTGACCATTACAATTTGAGCGACACGCACCACTACATTTGAATTTCACTGTTGCAGATAAGGCCCCATTTCCATGAATTTACATCTGGTCAGTGCAACTTGAATATAAATATTGGAAAACCGCTGCCGAAATATTAATTCCTTGGAAGGGTGTACAAGACTGGAGATTGGCTGGTAAATTAAATTTCCTTTCCTGCCCATCTGGCCCCGTGATTGATGGATCTAGCTGGAGCAGCCAGGAGGGAAAAAATCCAAAGTTCCATATTACATGTAAATGTTTACTCTACTCTACTCTACTATATGAAATGAAATAAACAACAAAACAACGGCAGTAGAATACCGAAGGAACAAAGCACAAGATTACATAAATCAAAGTCCAGAGACAAGGCAAAAGCAAGAACACCAGAAGACGGAATACCAAAGACACCACATGCCCACACACGAACAATACATATACAACACAAAAAACTAAAGCACTAACAGTGTTAACTCTAAAAAAACAGAGTGACATCAGGTGCTCCGGAAGGGTAAGCATGTCCTGCTCTGTATACAGCACCCGTCACACGGTCAGCAAGGCAAATGTTTCGAAAGATCTGTTTTGTAACGGATTGGTTATTGTCATTTTCTAACCCTGAGACAAAACCAGTTAAAACCATAGTACATTAACTTCTTTAACCCTCAAACAGTACCAAGGCAAAATTTTGAAAAGCTTTTGTAATCACGTTAGTATTCAAACATGGACAAGGACAGATCGGTACCACAAACATCACTGACAAAGACAAAACTAAGAGTTAACTAGACAACACAAAGAACTAAAGCACTGACAGTGTGAACCCATCAAAACCGAGAGCGACATCAGGTGGTCCGGAAGGGTAAGCATGTCCTGCTCTGTATACAGCACCCGTCACACTGTCAGTGGGTCACTCCAGGGTAAAGTCAAAACCGGTAATGTCAAAGCCGGGAAGACGTTAATCTAGCTGAAAATGTCAGTTTTCATTTCTGACACTGACATTTCATATCAATCTATGATGTCGTGGTGACGGCCATAGAATTTCTGAAGGGACGAAAGTAACAACGGCTGAACATATCCCTGACTTAGCAGTTTTTGTGACAGTACTTTTGCTCTTTTCACAAAGTCACTGTATGTACTGCACGCTCTACAGTAACGAATTAATTGGAGGAAATATATGCTCCATATGCTGGGGATGTAGGTATATTGCTGCAGAGAAAGGAAAAGTTCACAATTGGAAAGTCAAAAATTATCACGTCATATAATCTAGATTTCAGTGACAAGTGAGAATACACAAGCCAAAACAGAAACTGAGAAGTCTTTGCGTGTCATCCAAAAGATGGGCAGGATGAGTTGATGTTTTTTGTCAATCGATAATTCCCAAAACTCGGCTAAGAGGCGGAATAAGCTTCAACGATCTTCTTGATGAAGAAAATACTAGTCGTGTAAAAAAATCATATATAGCGTCTGAAAACAGCTACAAACTTGGAAATCTTATTTAATCCTCATGATAAGCATGTAAATATGCTTATACAGGTCTTGAAAATAAATTGTATGCGTCTGAAATCAAAGACCGACCGAGTTAGAATTTTAGGATGTGATATTATCGAGAATATCTTTCCACTGAGGAATTTAACCATTAATATTTCCTCAAAAGGGTGTACAAGACTGGAGATTGGTTGCTAAATTTCCTTTCCTGCCCATCTGGCCCCGTGATTGATGGATCTCGCTGGAGCAGCCAGGAGGAAAAAAACCCAAAGTTCCATATTTAAATGTCTTCTCTACTCAACTCTATGAAATGAAATGAAATAAATAACAAGTGAGAATACACAAGCCAAAACAGAAACTGAGAAGTCTTTGTGTGTCATCGAAAAGATGGGCAGGATGAGTTGACGTTTTTTGTCAATCAATAATTATACAGGTCTTGAAAAATAAATTATATGCGTCTGAAATAAAAGATCAACCGAGTTAGAGTTTTAGGATGTGATATTATCGAGAACATCTTTCCACGGAGGAATTCGACCATTACAATTTGAGTGTATTAAAATTTGTACGATCCAGATGTCAGAAAGTCGAAAGTGTAAAATATTTAGGTTCCGAAAATTTCCATTTTTTCAAAAATTTAAACAAGAAACAAAATACTATGTTGATAAAATATATGCATTACAGAACAATTGTGAATCTAGATTAACACCAGAACGACATTCAAGTTGGACTAGATTGAGCCGAGTTCAAGCATGGATTAACCGCTTTCTACACAATTGTCGATTGCCAAAGTAACGAGTAGTTGGTGAGTTAATACCCGAGGAGATTCATAATGCCGAACTTATGATCATGAAAGTTATGCAAATGAACACATTTCTTAATTAATATCGCTCAATTTCAAATCAGAAAGAATTATCATCAAATAGAAAATTGTTTGAACAGAACCAAAAAATGGACAATGATGGATTACCAAGATGCGACGGTCGACTTCCGTCATTTAGAACATTTACCTTTCAACACAAAATACCCTATTATTCTACCTAGAAAAAATATGGGTGAGAAAGCTCATTATGAAACACTATCATAAGAAAGGCAGACATATTTCAGGAACATATAAACGTTATCATCGTGTCTTCAAAGTTTTGGATTTCATCAGGACTGGAAGAAATCCGTGAATGTGAAAATTAATGTTCAGTATGTAAAAGAAGGCGTGAAAAATCAGCAAAACAGGTAATGGAACCGTTACCGGAAACAAGACTTAAACTTCCGTTACATGCTTTTTCTCGAATCTCTATCGATTTTGCAGGACCCTTTACATAGCTATGTCATTAGGAGAATTTTGGCTTTTCTATTTAGATCATTTTGTTCCCTCCCAAACGAAAAAAACAGTGTATAAAATCATGTCACTAAATCATTATGAAATCATGATTTGGAAGGCATTTAGTCGACACGATTTGATAGCTCATTTGCATGGGAAATTTTATCACAATGAAATCACAATCAAATCACTATGAAATCAGAACAAAATCATGAACAGAATCAATATGAAATCACAACTAAATCATTAACAAATCTGAATCAAATCTGAACAGAATCAGAAACAAATCTGAATGAAATTGTTACTGAATCACAATCAAATCACTACCATATAAAGAATAGGGCATTGGAGAAATGTACAGGCATTTGTCAAATTGACTATTTTTGTTGACTCCTGTGTTATCAGTCAGTGTCAGTAGCCTAGTTAGTTGAGTGTACCAGCTTTTGATTTACATGTATTGAGTCTTTACTACAATTAAAACATAGCTCAAATTTCAATTCATTTCGACATTCAAAAAAAGAAAAAAATTACATATATAAATCTTTGTATTCATATCATTGTTTTTCAGCAGAATCTATTTCTAATACCATTAATATAAACTAAAATTAAAATTCCTTCAGTATTAGAAGATATTTTTTTATCGTTAAAATATGATACCAAAATGATACTATTTTTCCTTTAATAATCCTTTAAAACAAACTGAATATATTATGTGAATTCACAAGGAAAACAATCACATATTCATATCTTAATTACTGGCACCTACTTTTTATATGATGCATCATCTTTGTACTTCATACTTTTACATCCAAACAAGACAAAAGTAAACAGGAAATGGAGCCAATTTTTCTTTTTCAAACATGATCACGTGACATTTTAATCAAATCATTCAAATGCTTGCAAGAAAGCATAAAACATGTGTTAAATGCATCTGGGAAAAGATTTTATACGACTGTGTAAATCATTAGCGTATAAAATCGTTACAAAATCATCTCTCAGAGAGTATAAAATCGTAACAAAATCATCTCTAAGTAATGAATAAGTCACCAAATTGTTACCAAATCGTTTTTGAAAACGTACAAGTTATCACATTGTTATCAAATCAGGATGTTGCAACACTTAAGTTATCAAATCATGTTGAAATCATTTTGCATTTTTGGATAAGATATCAAATCATTACTAAATCAGAACCAAATGATTATCAAATCGTGACCTGGACCAAATCGTTATGAAACCACTTTCAGTTGATGCTTGTGTTATGATTTCACTCAGTTTTGATAAACAAATCGTGATGAAATCATCTTAACAAATTGTGTATACATGATTTAGATGTGATTTGAAAGTGATTTGAAAGTGATTTGGTGAATGAAATTTTTGTTTGGGCTATCAGTTTTTACACGTTTTTCGGTAAATTGACTTCCAAATGTTTTGGTTTGATCTGCACTGATGAGACATAAGTTGTCGAAATGCTCAAATGCAGAAAAAAAAATAACAGTGACTTTGTTATTTATTACCACTGGGGCGATGCCTTTACTGGTGGACTGTTAGTTCCCGAGGGTATTCACCAACTAAATAGTCAGTACCTTGGTGCTGACCCGAAAACCGATTTCATTGAAATTTGCATTATCCCAATTTTACAAAATTTTGCCAAAAACTAACGAGTATCTCCCTCGTGCATAGCTCTGTCCATAGGAGAATTTTGGCATAAGTTGTCGAAATGCGCATATGCAGAAAATAAATTAACAGTGACTTTGATATTTTGTTATTAACAACGACTTTACAACGATACAATGACGAGGAAAAAGAAGAGAAAAACTATATCTATGCCTATTTACGTGCATAGCTTCCCGAACAGTTTACCTTGAAATCGCTTTTGGTCTGGATACCGATTTTTTTTAAATGCTTTCTACTAAATGCTAAACAGAAGAGGACTTCCAAAAGAAATGCTAACTGATTATGGTCTGGATATTTTATTGTAGCTAATAAAGAATTAAAAGAATCATGTTCTGATTTTGGATCATGAAAAGATAAATAATTCCACTGCTAGTCAAGGAATGAAATAGCTTTTTTATCCCCCGCTTGCATTGCAATTTGGTGGAGTGCATGAAACAATTGTAAAAGCCGCAAAGAAAGCTATTTATGCGATATTAGGATCAGCGGATGTTACCGATAATGAATTTATGACAGCCTTTACTAGTGCTGAGACACTTATCAATTCTAGGCTATTAACTTATCAAAGTGTAAATGCTGGAGATAAAAAAAAACCCTGACACCCTATAATATTTCTTATTTTGACAAGTTGGAGCCATATTTGCTCCGGAATCTGTTGATGAACTGGAATACAATTCTCGCAAACGAGGAGTTGGTAAGACATTTCTGGCAACGATGGATGCTTGAATGGCTGCATGAATTCAATCCTCGAAAAGATTGGAACCGTAAAACCGCAATCTTCAAATTGTTGAAGTAGTGTTAGTTATTATTTCGCAAGGACAGTAGCCGCTTCGACATATAATCGAAATTTATCCCGAAAAAGATGGATATGTGCGTGTAGTAAAAGACCGATAAATAAAGTGCGTCCGTTTGAATGTGACATTTAAACAAATTATGGACTGTGTTGTCACTGTTTTGATAGACTGTAAACAATTTTATTTTGATTAACTATGTAGAATTATGTGTAGAATCAAAGAGGAGGAAAATGGGAAATCATAGGAATGAGACTTTTTCAGTTAAATATTTTATTATTATTGGTTTAAGAATAATATAAGTGACATTATTGTTTTTAGCACTTAGAAATTTCTAATGAGTGATTAATATCTTTCCTGATTAATCATTAATGTTTATTTTCCATCGCCTATAGCTTGATTATGGAAAGGTCATTTTCTGGGACCTTTTTCTTTTGTAGTATATAAATTCTTAGAAATTTGCAGTGTTTCATTTATTGATTCATTCTTTGCTAAGTATTTTAATTGTATGCTTGAAGATCATCAGTAAATAAAGAATAAATACGTTAATTTTCGTATTACTTAAGAATATACGGAAGCACATAAAAAGGGTACTAAGGGACCGACCATTTAACTTGAAACGGGGGGTATGTTTTTTTCTGGTCATAAATTTATTTATTTTTTCCACTTGATAACAATTTTTTTTTCAAAATCTGCATTATCTTTTCGGGCAGAAAGGCTCCCTCAGAATATTTTTTTTCGTCATTTTGGCAGCCAAAATATTTTTTTCACATAAAATGAGCTCCAAAAAAGTCGGTCCCTAAAGACCAACAGAGTAATACTGTGGAAGTACTTTTAATCATGGACATCAATTTTCGTGGTTTTGATAAATATAACTATTTCGTGGGCACTTTTCGTTGGGATCTTAATTTCGTGGTTTAAGGGAACCACGAAATCCACGAAAATTGGAACCCCACGAACAATAATACTTTCACAGTATTATATTTTGTGTTCAAATTGGATATTCATAAAATGAATAAAAAAAATTCTATAGAAGGATTCCTTTATGCCACTTTTGGTCCTTTGTCGGTGTGCTTTTGGTTAAAAGGCGAATGTTTCAGTCTGTTTGGTATTCATGAATTATGTAGAGTAGTAATTTCTAAATACTTTTTATACTAATTTTAAACTTTTAGAGAAATTGCTATAAGTAGATATTTAATTTACAATTAGTGTATTTGCCGCTTGTTAAAATTACTTACCGGTATTACAGTCTGAATTTCTGACCGACTATTTAAACCAGACTTTCTTTATATAACTGCACAATGTGTGCAACTCACCCAAACGTGAAGGGGAATCAAGTCTTTCATATTAAAAGTATGTTGCGTTTTTCGTGGAAATAAGCATTTATACTGGCATGTGTACATAATGCAATATTAAACTAAAATTATAAGATTGAAATATATCTTTTGTTCATTCAAAAAAAAAAAAAATAGTAAGCGTAAGCATATACTGAATTAAATTTAACACTGAAAAAAGGATCAAATATCTTTCGTGGTTTTCATTGTTCCCAGTTCAACAAGACTATCAGATTTGAAGTAAAAGGTCAAATTCTCAAAATAGAAAACAGATCAAAAAGAACTACCAACGCAAAGTTATGAATATAGTTTGATAAAGATAGTTTGATTTCACGAGACATATTTGATCAAACTTTGCTTATCATTTATTGGTATGTGTTATAATTTACCAACTCATTAAGTTTTAAGATCGATACTGAAAATCATCAGGATACATTTTTGTTTATTATTAGTCATAATACAGATATATCTATGTATAAGTAAAGGATTAGCACCTGCAGTCTTGCCTCCTTTCTCCATGAAATTGGGCAAATATTATACAGGAATAAAATCAGCTAGAAGTTATATCCTTGTACTTCCCAGCTTAAGAAATATCAAAAGAAGAAGACAGCAATGAGTGAATTTCATGGTGTTAATGAAAGTTTTTCTTTTAAATTTTCCTATTAAATAGAAGATGTTTTATTATCCTGTTGTCGGAATTTTGTCAAACATTGATCCGTCAGCTGCATATTTGGTATTCGTCCGAAATTTCGCATTGTTGGATAGTCATTGAATGATAAGAATTAATTCGGTTTTTTTATTGTCAAGAAATTTATTACATTTTTGTATAACAATTTGTTCAGTGGCAAGACCGTAATATCATTGCACTTAACTGTTTCATTATTTCCGTTTTAGCAATGAAGAGATATGAGTAAATACAAATGAGACAAAGTCTTGCAAAAACAAGCAATGGAACAACGCTTTTATTGTTGTTTTGCTTTTTCTAGTTTTTTTTCAAATTATATGAAGGCATACAGCTCTAATACTCTGTATGATGCATAAAAAAGCCTCGAGGTTGGTGTGATCAATTAAACAGCTTTTGTTGCCAGGTAAGGGAGCTATCACGCCAAACATATGTTGTTTGGGTTCTAGTGCTGCTGATGAAAAATTCATTTCCGAAATGGCCATACAGCTCATCAAAATTATTGCAGTTGGAGTTAACATATGTGTTATGGTCTCATGTTCATTTACTCCATATCCTTTCATAATATATACATATATATATATATATATATGCCAAGCTTTTTCAGTAAAAAAAAAAACTTCTTACGATACAGACAAGAAAGTTAAATGGAGAATGTTGGGTTACAGTAGTAGTAGTGCTCCGGACATTCCATTCAAGCTTTAAAGCGTACCATGCGAAAGTTATCTACCCCGGAAGTTGTCCTCATCTTAAGATGAAGTCCATGAATTACAAAGGCATACAATAAAAATGTCATAGGTTCATTATTACTGAATCAAAACAGTAAGATTTATTTTAAGCAAGAAATACAAAAAAATACCGAAGTTGCATAAAAATTAGTAAATTTCGTTATGCTGTACACGTGTTTCAAGGAGTAACCTCTCATCGGCAGCATTAAAATCAAACAATATGGAAAGCAATAATCCAAAAGTTGTACTAAAAGAAGTACTCAATACTATCATTCCTACATATCATCAGCTTTCGACATTGACGTACTATGTTTTTTTTTTATTTTCTAAACCACAGATTATTAAACATTGTTATTATCATCTAATTATTATATATTGAATTGAGGGTTAACTGAAAATTTATCATTTAATGTATTCAATAAAAAATATGATGAACTTTTCATTTTCTGACATTTTTTTACTAAAGATATTTGCAATATAATAACCTTGAACTGTTTCATTATAGAATTATTTTGCTTTGTTTCTGATCCATATTTCAATTGTCTAGTGATGTTCTCAATACAAAAAATACCGATGTTGCATGAAAAATAGTAAATTTCGTTATGCTGTACACGTATTTCAAGGAGTTACCTCTCATCAGCAGCATTAATATCAAATAATATGGAAAGCCATAATCCAAAAGTTGTCACAAAAGAAGTACTCATTACCATAAAAAAGGAAGCCAAATCCAGTATCAAGGACATCTACCAAGTGCCATACACGGAATGAAGCCTCAGTATCAAATCACATCTTAAATACAATAATAATATGATTCTAAAATACATCAGATTCCAAACCCTAAACTATTTTTATCCTTTTAACTGATAAAATATAAATGGTAAAATCGAAATCCCCACACTTTAACAATGATTAAACATTATAAAAGCCGTTTATATCCCCTCTTCCAAACAAAAGTATACGGTTTTAGAAAGGAATTTATCATATACGACCTGTATAATGTCCAAAAGGTTGGCGTATCTGGTGGCGGAAAGCCATATGTTGCCGAACCGACGTCCACGTATCATCAGATGCTCCGGAAGGTTAACGGAATGATGCAATATAGAAGTTCTTAGGATTTGGCTCCAAGTGTACCAACTACATATCTGACAATGAAAAAAGGTTGAGATCCATAAAATTTAACCATATTTATTATTAATTAAGACAAATATCCAGGTTTACATTGAATGAGCGTTATTTCTCTTAATATATTTGAAATCTAAACTATCAATAGTCGTTTTTTTTCGTATTTTTACCCAAACGTTAAAGGATATAAAATTGTTCGGTAGAATAAAAAAATAATTTTCGACAATTTCAGGATATTTTTTAATGGGATTCAAGTATTTTTAACATCCAGTAAGAAATGTTTTTCTAAAAGACAAAAATTTTAGAACAAACAACGATACATCTTTAACTGTATATCATTATCACAGTGAAACAGCATTAAAATTTTGACCTCTACACACTCTTTATTACCATTCCTTATATCGGCTGAAACTGTAATTCATAGATGTTTCCCCCGTTAGAACAGTAAACAGTGAACAGATATATTATTTCATTGATATAAGTAGAGAACAACCTAACACTGTGAGATATAACCCAATCGAAGAAAAAGAAAAGATGATTAAAATGTTAGAGATTCTAATCGACAATATATTTGCCCAGTTTGGAGCCCTTGTTTTTCAACAGAAGAATTCCAATTGACACAAACTGTGCATCTCTTCTAGTCTATCTCCTTCTTCACTTGTATAAAGCTAAATTCATCGAAGGACCTCTTAAAGAAAAGAAAATCCTTACTTTGGTCATTTTCTACATCTGATCTATACAGCTCGAAAGTAAAGATATCAGAGACACATCCAGATCGGCCTTATTCTTTGACCGTCATCTTGAAATTGACATTAAAGGTAGACTACAAAGTAACCTGCATGACAAACGCCATGACTTCACATTTCAAATAGTCAACTTCCCTTTTCTTTGTAGCTACATTACCGGCATTTAGAGTTTACATTATTCGCTACTCAAGGGTCTGTGGTCGATACAGTGACTACCTTGATAGAGCTCGGTTGCTTACAAATAGGCTACCTAAGCAAGGGTACGTTACCAATAACTACAGAAGCTTTACGATCGACATCACGATCTTGTGGACAGCTATGGGATATCTGTTTATCAGAGTACAACAGATGTTTGTCTGTGCCACATAAAATTGGTTTCTCTCTACCGGATTTGAAATTACTACCGGAGTTGACATGTTCAACACGACAGGTGTCTTATAAGAAAAGGAAATGCTTACTCTACCGGTGCACCTGATCTCACCATGTTTGTTATTGGGTCCGTGTTGTTCATTTTTGTATTTGTGAGTGTCATTTTTCATTTCTGTGCCGTGCTTATGTTAAGTCTGTGTTTCTCTAGTTTTCCAATGTTGCCTTTGTCCTAGGATTGTTCGTTTTAGACTGACGGTTCGGTTCTAGGTTATTTCAGTAATGGTTTCCGATCATTAGCTGCCCCACGGGTAATATAGTAATATATATTACGTTATCTATCGAAATTTGATAGTAATCTATATTAAGTTATCTATCGAAATTTGTTAAATTCAAGGATATATTTTACACATATTATATAGCCCACCAACAATCCACTGTAAATACTGATTTATTTCAAGTACACATTAATGCATGTGATTCTTATATATTATTTTGTGATAATTCAGTTGTGGTGCGGGTTTTATTTATCTATAAAACAATTTTTATAGCTTATAAAGAACGTTTTAAGTCACATTTAAAATATCAAAGAAATCAATAAACGTTTTATCTAAACTGGAATACTTGGTACAATAAACAAAATGTATCAGAATTTGTATAGATAAATTGTCTAGTGAACATGTCTTTTACAGAAGAAACTATCAAGAAGACAAAACTAAAAAGTAGTTCACAAAATCTAGAAAAAAAACTTGAACAGTTGATAGATCGTGGTTCACGGAATTTTGGTTCCTTTAAAATCCGTGAAATATGCATGCGTTAAAATATACCTATGTTAATTATAAGTAGACTTGTAAATGGAACTTACAGTCCGACCGATTTATTGGTATGATTTTACACGTATAGTTACCAGCCGGCCACTGAACATACATTTAGTGGATGAATTTAACAATACATATAGATATTTGGACGATATTTTGGCTTTAAATAATCCTGAATTTTCTAAATTTACAGATGAAATTTATCCTGCAGAACTTTCTTTTAATTACTCCAATAGCAGCAGTGATTAAACTCCTTTTCTTGATCTTGATATATCAATAAATCAAGGAAAGTTAAACACAAAGGTTTATGATAAAAGGTATGATTTCTCATTCCCTATAGTCAATTTTCCCCATCTCGACGGCGATGTTCCGTTAGCCCCTTCTTACGGGGTCTACATTTCATAACTTGTTCGATATGCACGAGTATGTAGTAATGATTCTGACTTCAACGAACGAAATCTTTGTCTCACTGAAAACCTTCTGCATCAAGGGTTTAGATATCCTAAATTGATAAAAACATTCTCTAAATTTTATTATAGATACATTGACTTATTAAGAAAATTTGGTTCTACATGCAGGGCTCTTATACATCAGGGCATTTCACATCCAAACTTCTATGGTAATATATCATTTACAAAGCACATAAATTCAAAAAATGTCCTTCCAAACTTATTAATCCGTTGAACAAACTTATTCATAAAGGATATAAATACAGCATTGTTGTTAAATCTTTACTTCTGGCTTTTGTTGGCAAAAATATTGATCATCTCCTAAATACTTTACACCATAACTAAATTTAAACAATTTTTCATATTGGCAGTATTTGGCATTGCACAATATCATGTTCTTCTTTCATAATTGATGATGTTGTTATACCAAATCTATTTAGAAGTATTTCAATTGAAATTTCATATGTAAGAAGGCTTGATATCATAGTCAACGGAAATTATGTCCTTAGCTAGCTGTCAGTAACTGCGAGCATTTGTCCGGACAGTACCTGTATGTATTGTCTTCATGTTTTATGTACTTCATTGTAAGGGTACTCGTCTTGATAAGTTGGACTTTTTTCTAGTTTGATTTTTACTGCGAGTTTTTTTGTGTATTTATTTTTAGCCATTCACCACACATAGGGGGAGGGTTTGGATCCAAGAAAACGAGTTTAACCCCACCGCAATTTTTGCGCCTGTCCCAAGTCAGGAATATGTTGGTCATTGGCTTGTCCTTGTCTTCTTATAAAATTTTAGTGTCTTGATATTTGGGTTATTGGATGTGGTTTGTTTCCATTGATTTATTCACTTTTTACCTTTTCGGGGCCATTAAGGGCTTACTATATGGTGTGATGTTCCTCACTGTGTTGAAGACCACATGGTGACCCCTAGATGTTTTGTTTTTGGTCGTTTTAACCTGGATATGGGATGTTGTCTCCTTGACATTTACCCCATTTCCTTTCTTTTGCATAATATATACAGTCCGCAAAAAATAAGCACATAAACCGGTTTAACCCTACCGCTGGCTTTTGCTAGTGCCGGTACCAAGTCCGGCTGTCCCGAGTTCCTATCGTTGTCTACGTTTGTCTTTTGTTTTATACGTGTTTTTCTCGTGTAGTTCCTTGCAGATTGTTGCATGTAATTATAATTTTCAGCCATTGTAGGTGTTTCCTGCTATTCATTTTTTTAACATTGATATTGTTGTCGTTATGTGAAAAGATATAGAATTGTGCACAACCCAATTTAATGACAAAATGTGGTAGCTTTGACAAGAAAAAAAAAGGTTTTACTTCAATGCATGGATTCTGATTGAAGATTATTGTTGTTTTTGTTGATACAAAGGTAAAACATCAATTAACATTCCTTTTTTATGCTTTAGATTATAGTTGTATAATAGCATATAATGTTTGAATATAGGAGAGATAATCCGCTTTTACGACATTTTAACAGAAGAATTTCAACTAATTAACGAAATGTCAAAGCAAAACAATTTCTTTGGCGAATTTTTCCATAAAATAAGTATTCTGTCAATGTTAAGGCCATTTTTTAAGGCGGACATGGAGTTGAAATCTTGTGAGTAAGATTTTTGATAATCTTTAAAATGTTTGACAGCTGAGTTTTTATTTTTATTTAAGAACAACACCTAAATACCTGTCTGTTTTCATACAGGTAAGGCTCCTATGATTCAGACACTGTCAAATATTGATTTCCAGTGTACCCAGTTTCTTCTTTTGACTATTTTTGGCTGGATTTCGGTAAAATTTGTTGACTTTTATAAAGATTTCATTTCTCAGTCGTTTCCCATTATTGTGAGGAATAATGATCCGCATATGTAAATTTTGGGTAAAAATTGTAAATATGTAAAAAATACCGAAGTTGCCTAAAATGTACACATGTTTCAAAGAGTAACAGTCCTCTTATAAGCAGCATTAAAATCAAATAATATGGAAAGCCATCATCCAAAAGTAGTCCAAAAATAAGTACTCGTTTCCAGAAATATCGAAAAAGGAAGCAAAATCCAGTACCAAGGACATCTACCAAGTGCCATACACGGAATGAAGCCTCAGTATTTTTAAGAGGTTAGAATTTTGATAAAAACAGTAAATTTCTAAAACAGGCAAAGTAAAAGTTTCATGTTAGACAAATCTGACTATTTGGCTGGCGAATACCCTCGGGGACCTCAGATACATCAGTAGTGGCATCGGCCAAATGGTCCAGAATATAAAAATATACTAAAGTTGCATAAAAAGCAGTAAATTTCGTTATGCTGTACACATGTTTCAAGGAGTAACCTCTGATCAGCAGCATTAAAATCAAATAATATGGAAAGCTATCATCCAAAAGCAGTCTAAAAAGAAGTACTCGTTTCCAAAAATATCGAAAACGGAAACCAAATCCAGTACCAAGGACATCTACCGAGTGCCATACACGGAATGAAGCCTCAGTATTTTTAAGAGGTTAGAATTTTGATAAAAAAGAGTAAATTTCTATAACTGGCAAGGTAAAATTTTCATGTCAGAAAGGTCTGACTATTGGGCTGGTGAATAACCTCGTGGACCTCTGGTCCACCAGCAGTGGCATCGGCCCAATGGTTCAACATATTAAAAAATACCGAAGTTGCATTAAAAAACAGTAAATTTCGTTATGCTGTACACATGCTAGTCGGTTTTCAACATTTTTAATCGACTTGGGAACTTCTAAATTTTTTTTTCAATATTTTATCTTGCGTGAACACTTGCCTAATATTTACGGAATGTAATTAGAAGTATTGAATGTAATATTTTGTAGCTTTATTGTCGTGTAAAAGCGTGGACCGTAGCACATTTTTCACATGAAGCGATAGCGCTTCATTCAAAATGTGCTACGGTCTACGATTTTACACTTCAATAAAACTACAAAATATTGCATTCAATTCTTAATCATACCCCTAGCAATTTGAACTGTTTTACATTTGGTTGTGAAAATCGAATTTTCGATTATCTATTTACTGCTGAAAAGCACCATTACATGCTTTGCGTTAAGGGTTATCATCATGTAAAATTTTATAACTATAGCTTTCAACATGTTTGCTTGGTGAAACCTTGAAAGTACGTGATGTTTAATTTTTGCGGACTGTATATTTCTAGGACACATTAAAACATATGATTCTAATATATTATTTTGGTGATAATTCAGTTGTGGCGCGGGTTCTATTTATTTAATAAATTGTTTCAAAGATGGCAATAGATCTCCTTTGATAGCTCAAGGTCTTATAACAAGGAGGTGACGCTTACTATACCGGTTAACCTCAACTCATTTGATTAAATGGGTGGGTGTTTTTCATCTATGTTTGTTATTCTTTTTTTCTTTTCTTTGATAGCTTTCTGTCTTTTTGTAACCGATGTTATCAAACTATTTTTGTGAACTGACGGTTCGGTTCTCACTAACGATAATTAGAAGTAATCTTAAAGTCGATAAAAAGGGAAAAGATGGTCAAAGTAGTTTGTCAAGGTCGTAGCCAAAGTAAAGTCTTTTCATAGTAAAAAATATTGTTATTATGATTATTATTTAATTATTATCATTGAAGCCTAGAATAAGAAATATATTTAAAATACCGACAAATTAGTTGCAACACAAGTGGGACAACATCACATAACAACGGCAGTAGAATACCGAAGGAACAAAGCACAAAATTACACAAATCAAAGTCCAGAGACAAGGCAAAAGCAAGAACACCAAAAGACGGAAGACCAAAGACACCACATGACCACAAAACACACAAGCATGATTGGTTATTGTCATTTTCTAACCCTTAGTCAAAACCAACTAAAACCATGGTACGTGTAACTTCTCTAACTCTCAAGCAGTACCAAGGTGAAATTTTGAAAAGCTTTTGTAATCATTTTAGTATTCAAACGTGGACAAGGACAGATCGATGTAAATATTCCTTAAATCTTAGGTTATTAAGAGAAAGCACATCGTCTATATATCTGAAGCTGAAATTAAAAGTCTGGGCTAGTTGTTTTTGTTTCTGTTGTATCAGCCCTTGTAAAAACTTTGCTTCATACGAAAAAAGGAAAAGGTCAGCTAAAAGTGGCGCACAATTTGTTCCCATAGGAATCCCTATTGTCTGTTGAAAAACACGGCCTCCACATTCAACAAAAATGTTGTCGATCAAAAATTCAAGCATCTTAATCATGTCATTTTCACTGTATTTCTTGTTTGACTCAGTGTGGTTCTTTACAAAGTATGTTTTATCTTTTCCTATTACCAGATAGGAATACCTGCGTTCTCTGTTTTTGGTACAGAAACATTGATGTATAAGATCGGAAATTACTGTTTTAAGTTTATTATGGGGAAGAGTTGTATAAAGGGTAGAAAAATCAAAAGTTTGAATGCTATTGCAGTATGCGAGACGGTTTGGGGAGAGCTGTTCAAGGAGATCTTTGGAATTTTTAAGAATCCACATCTGATTCACGACGCTCGTGGAATAGGCTTTTTCGCAGTAGCTTTTTAGACCATCTTTAACTGCAGTCAGTAAAGTGGTAAGGAGTTTGGATAGGGACTTAGTGGTGCATCTGGCAGATCCTGCAATGAATCTCTGTTTGTAGGGATTCTTGTGAAGCTTAGGCACCCAGTAAATATAAGGGAGATAACTGTTATTCTCATCAACTTTGATACCAAATGATGCTAACACAGAAGTGTGATTTGTGATTATCTCGTCCCTTGATAATGTAGTTGGGGAATGAGTAGGATTGCCAGATGAAGTGTCAATACCCATCTCCTAAACAAGACAGTCTAAGTAGTGTTTCTTGCATACAAACACAATATTGTTAGAAGCTTTGTCTGCAGGTACTATGACGTATTTTTCCTGGAGGTCTGTCAATGTTTTAGCAATAAGAGGATCATCAAATATGCTGGGCGTTCTAGTTTTCATAGATGTTTTCAAGCGCCGGATACGATTCATGATTAATGACTTTATCGACCTGATCCAGTCTGACAATGTCTCCACATCTTCTTTTTCTTTCTTCGCCCACATTCTGGCATCGTCTTCAACTGCATCCATCATAATTTTGAAGTTATACTTCCAGTTTATGTGCTGGGGTTCACGGAATTTTGGACCTTTTGAAAAAATATCTCGTAATTTTTGGTTTCCAACGATATCTAGGTAACCCGTTATCACGTGTCCAGCAGGACTATAGTTGAATGGGGAAGAGGAGCAAGTGCAATCAGGCGGTTTGGCTTCAAAGTCATCAATCTGGAAATCACGCAATACCCGTTTGTGGTTGAAAATAGTGGTTGCAATAGATTTAGTGTAGGAATAAGAGATAAGTGGAACAGATTGGTCTTTGAAGTATGGGGAAATGTTATATTTCACTGTTTTGTTGTGCAGAATGTTGGAGAGATTAATGGCATCTAGGCCTTTGTTAGCAAACTGAATTTTAAGAAATGATCGGTTTTCAGGTTTATTTGCAGAAGTTGTAACAGGTTTGAACAGTCTGTGATTGGCGATGTCCATAACGATAGCTGTTAATTTATATTCCATAGAATGCCAAACAGTCACAGTTGAATCTAAACATACTTTGTAAAACGAATGAAGTTTCGAAAGTGGCAAGGAATACAATTTTGTACCAATGTGATGAATACCTAGTGGCATTTTCATAAATGGAAGGAGCCCATTAATTGAAATGTCATGTAGATGTGGGGCGGTATAATGCCTATGTCCATGAATACGTGGTCTTCGCTGGCTTCCATTAAGGATATTCATCACTTTAACAGAACTGCATCCTGGGCTTGAAAGGTTACCTACACTTTAAATATTATCATTGCAACCATAGGGTATTGCTGTTCCCTGCTCTTTAATCCAGTACTCCTCTCTTTGTAGACGGTAAGGTGTACTTAGGGTAGCGTCGTTTGACTTGTGATATATTTTTTCAATAATCCTGATCTTCATATTTACGATTGAATGATCTGGCTGGTTGAAATGTGCGTAAACATGTCGGGATTTGTTATCTTTCACTTATCTGTGTCCGCACATACGTTCGTTCAACCTATCTTATGTTTCCCCTACATAAATCAGTCCACAAAGAGAGCACTCCAAGCCGTAAATTAAATTTCTCGAGGAGCAATTCAGATCATCATAACTTCTGGTGTAATAAGTTTTGTTGGTTAAATTACTGGTAAACTTTGTGTCTGTGATTAGAATGTTACAAGTTTTGCAGTTTTTTACTCAGCATGGCGCAATTTTGCCCTGTGTTTGGTGTTCGAGAAAATTCAAAATATCATGTAATTTGACTGAACAAGGTTTAATCTGTGGAGCAGAATGTAATGAGCTACTTGTAGAAAGGGTATGATCTGAAAGTGACTCCTGAGAATCTGTCAAAATTGAAACTGAACTACTCTGGACACCTAAATTTCCCAATGAACCCGTGTCCGTAGCTTCATCGGTAAGGGACCTTTTTAACCCGGGAGACGTCCCAGTCGGTATAAGTTCCTTTAGTTTCTCTATTCTCATGGCTAAAGTAATACTTAGCTACTGAGCGGATGATATCCTCGGGGACGAACCGTCCACCAGCAGAGATATCGGCCCAGTGGTACAAAACAACGGCAGTAGAATACCAAAGGAACAAAGCACAAAATTACACAAATCAAAGTCCAGAGACAAGGCAAAAGCAAGAACACCAAAAGACGGAAGACCAAAGACACCACATGACCACAAAACACACAAACATTACATATACAACACAAAAAACTAAAGCACTAACAATGTGAACTCTCAAAAAACAAGAGTGACATCAGGTGCTCCGGAAGGGTAAGCATGTCCTGCTCTGCACGCAGCACCCGTCACACGGTCAGTGAGGTATATGTTCTGAAACATCTGTTAGGTAACTGATTGGTTATTGTCATTTTCTAACCCTTAGACAAAACCAACTAAAACCATGGTACGTGTAACTTCTCTAACTCTCAAGCAGTACCAAGGTGAAATTTTGAAAAGCTTTTGTAATCATTTTAGTATTCAAACGTGGACAAGGACAGATCGGTACCACAGACATCACTAACGAAGACAAAACTAAAATTTAACAAGACAACACAAAAAACTAAAGCACTGACAGTGTGAACTCCCATAAAAACCGAGAGCGACATCATTTTTATTTATTTCATTCATAAATGAATGAAATAAATAAAAATTATTAAGAATATCACAAAAGTAAAGCACTAACAATGTGAGCCAACAGAAAATCATGTGTAGTACTCCTGAAGTGTGAGGGTTATCAGTTTATTTGCTCAAATTAATCTTGTTACACAGTTGGAAACTTATACAAGGACAGTGTTTTGATTTATCATATGGAATTCAAACACAAAAGATAGCAGGAAACACCCACAACGGCTGAAAATCACAATCACATACCACAATCCACCAGCGATCTGCACAAAAAAAAAAAAACACAACTAAAATGACACCCGACTAACGTAAACAAAGAAAGGAACTCGCGAGAGTCAGCCTTGGTACTGGCACTAACAAAGGCTAGTTGTATGATTAAACCCAAACTTCCCGTTTCTGTATGCCGTTTCCCTATAGTGTAATAAATATATAAATAAAACCAAATGCAGGGTAGACTCAAGATCACTGAAGAGGAAAGAATAAAATAAAACGTAATTTTGAAAGAAGGGTTGGTCAAGGAATGTTCGCCACTTAATTGACGACTAGCCTGCTGGTAAAACAATATCGCACTTCGGAAGAAAAAAATGGAAAATGAAAAAAATTCCCAAAGATTTTAGTAGTTAAATTACAGTATATCTATTGATTGCTGCCATTGATATTATATTGATTATAGAAAATGTCCCTTTTGGCATATAAATTTAGTTCAATTACAGTCAGTTTATTGATTTCGGGCAGTTTCCCTTTAGTCAAATGTTTTTTTTAATGTTTTTTTGGTCAAACTACAGTAATTTTATTGATTGCGGCCATCAATTTTAAATCGACTGAAGAAAATGTCCCTTTCGGCATATTTTTTAGTCAAATAACAGTAAGTTTATTGATTGCAGGTATTGATATTATATCGATCGCAGAAAATGTCCCTTTTGCCATATGTTTTTATTCAAATTACAGGAATTTTCATGACATGGATATTATATCGAGTGCAGAATATGTCCCTATCGCCATATGTTTTTAGTCAAATTACAGTAAGTTTATTAATTGCGGGCATGGATATTATGTCAGTTGCTGAAAATATCAGAAACATAAAATGCCTTTTTGTCATATGTTTTTAGTAAATTATCATTTTGTCGGACAAAATATCCATGCCCGCGGCAAAAAACTTACTGTAATTTGACTGCAAACAGATGGCAAATGGGGCAATTTCTGTATTCTCGATGCCTGCGATAATAAAACTCCTATCATATAAGAAAAAGGAAAATTTGTGTTTTCAATGCGGAATAATCACGTCCGATCGTTACAAATATAGGCCTTATTATTACCTATATTGAAGTATTCTAACGCACATTATAATTACCACTTTTAGAACTATTCTAGTGTATGACCACTTTTAAAACTGTTCTAAGTTAACAGTCACAATTTTGTGACCACTTTTAGAACTATGAAAGATTGCCTTTAGAACAGTTCCACGTAGAACCAATTATGATCGCTTTTAGAACTGCTCTAAGGTTAACTTAGATCAGTAATAATTATGTTATATTCTCCCTTCAGATTTAATATTCATAAACTGCAAAAGTGTAAGAAGGATTGCTTTCTTGGTATTTGTAGCAAAGTTTGATTTGGAAGAAGTTTTAAATTATTTGGTGATTGATTGATTTTCTATAGCGGGAAGTTATTAATACTGTTTAATTTTCAATATATATATATATAATCAATGGCGTTGACAATTTATATTAATTATATTTAGTAATAATTAGTTCATCTGCCGCTTGCAACAAAATATATTTCGGCATTATAGTCTGAAATTCTCAAGGACAAGTAAGCCTTTGATCTGTTAAGTCGGTTGCGATTTTCGCGGAATTCAGTATTTAAACTAACACGTGTATATAATGCAATGTGAAACTATAATTATTTGATTCTACAGATAAACTTTGTTCATTCTGAATATATTGTATGTAGAAGTACAATTAAAATTGACAGTGATAACAGAATCAAATATCTTTCATGGTAAATTTCTAAAGGATTAGACAGTTTGACAAGACGATTAGATTTGAATTAAAAAGACAAACTCTGAAAATAAAGAACTAGTCAAAACAGAATTACCAACGCGAAGTTGTAAATAATCGTTTGATAAAGATAGTTCAATGCTCACGGACAATTTTGACGCATTTTAACTTATCATTTTAAGATACCAAATCATTTAGTTTTAAAATCTATAATGACAAAATACTTCTTTTTCTTTTTATTAGCCAAGAAACAAACATATGAAAATATTTCAAACTTGTATTATTTCTGCAGTATAACTCCAACCCCCCTCCTTTCCCGTGAAACTTTGCATAATATTATTCAGAAGTGAAATGATCTAGAATTGATATGTGTGTAGAAGCCAGCCGTTAAAAATACTCAAAGAAGAAGACGCCAAAGAGTAAATTTCTGGAGTATTCATGACAGTTTTACTAGTAAATTCACCGTGTAAATAAAAGACATTTTATTCTTAATCATATCGCCATTTCGGCTCTTCGAGATATAAACTATAGCTTTAGTTCTGTCTGAGCGGTGAAGCATGACAATATTATCTCTATTTGAAGAAGAAAAACACACATGACCATGCTGACCTCTGCTGACCCTAGCCATATAAAAACCACTGGCCATCCTGTTTCAATCATATTATTTCTGAGAGCGGTGGCGTGTACGTTTGGCTTGTACCCTCCACTATTTTGGCATTTACTTTTAGGTGAATATCTCTAGAACGTTGTTCAGAATATTACACCATTTTTTGACTAAATTTTTAAAAGAAGTTTTCCTTTTTACTGTTGTATTTATTTTGTCTTTGACGATGTCATGACAGGTTATTTAAATCACAAGTCTACGATGTGTATCGGTCATTTTTATTGATTTTCTGTCACACTTCACCACGTGTGTTGGGAAGTAAAAACAAATCCCTTTCGGGTGAATATATTTCAAAACATTGTTATTTATTTTGTAAACAGTTTTAATTATTGACTGTTAGTAACTGCGAGCATTTGTCCGGACAGTACCTGTGTGTATTGTTTTCATATTTTATGTAATTCATTGTAAGGGTACTCGTCTTGATAAGTTGGACTTTTTTCTAGTTTGAATTTTACGGTGAGTCTTTTTGTGTATTTATTTTTTAGCCATTCACCACACATAGGGGGAGGGTTTGGATCCAAGAAAACGAGTTTAACCCCACCGCAATTTATTGCGCCTGTCCCAAGTCAGGAATATGTTGGTGACTGGCTTGTCCGTGTCTTCTTATGAAATTTTAGTTTCTTGATATTTGGGTTATTGGATGTGGTTTGTTTCCATTGATTTATTCACTTTTTACCCTTTTTGGGGCCATTTAGGGCTTGCTATATGGTGTGAGGTTCCTCACTGTGTTGAAGACCGTACGGTGACCCCTAGATGCTTTGTTTTGGGTCGTTTTAACCTGGATATGGGATGTTGTCTCCTTGACATTTACCCCATTTCTTTTCTTTTTCATATGTTGTTGTTAATTATGGCTCAGCCAGAAGACATTTTGTTACTTCAAGACGACGTAGAGGATAGTTTAAATGATTGTAATTACAATATGAATTTATTAAGTCATGAAGATAAGAAAGTTACAAGGGCGAGTTCCCAACTTTATGTAGCTGAAAAAAATGAAAATAAGCCCTGTTGAATCATTAAAGGAACGGCTACTACTAATACTAGTAAATCCACAAAGAGGAAAAGTGACAAGGTTGACAAACCTACAAAAGTACCTAAAACACAAACTTTCTCTGCAATGCAAGTTGATAAGCTAAAAAAATAAGATGGGAATTTCATCCCTAGCGGATAACTTATCTAGTTTAAATAGCATGATGAAAACTTTTCTTTCTACACAGAAGACATCAACTGTTGTTGAGCCTACTATTACTGCTCCTAAGCAGGCATTCACCGAGAGTCAGTCTGACCTCAATGTTTCATCCAAAACTAGTGGACAAATTTTGTCATTAGATCAAAATCTTGGAGATTCTAGTATGCCTACATATGATTTTGACTTTGATTTCATGGCCACTGATTTCATTCCTCCCTCTGGCACTGTTTATAGTCCAGAGCAATTGACCCTCTTCAGGAGTTTAATGATGTTTTCTATGATCCTTCTAGTAGGACTGGTGTACAATCAGATAAGCTCGTTGAGCCTGCTTCTGACATTGAATGGATGTTTCCACAATTACAAGCTAGTGAGAAAACAGGTCCACCTATATCACCTGGCTTAGCTACAGCTGTTGATGCTGCCTTCACAATAAAATCAAGCAGAGATAGTATTAAGGTCATTTCAGAGAAATATTATAGACCAGAAAATTGTTCAACCTTATGTGTACCTAAAGTTAATAAAGAGATTTGGACCGCCATTTGTAGGATGGCTCATAGCCAGGACACACAATTTCAGGAGATTCAAAAAACTTTTGTTAGTGGGATGATTCCGCTTGTTCAACTGGCTGACAAATGTAAGGGTACTGACCCTTTAGACAAATGCAGAGACCAGAGGTCTTTTATCAGATGCCCTTAGCTGATTGGGCCATAGTTTTTAAGCTTGTCGCATAAGAGACGATCAAATATGAGACCTTTCTTGAATGATAAATAAAGACTTATCTGTAATCAGGATATTTCAATTGATTCCCAACTGTATGGGAAAGACTGTATGGAACAAATTAAAGATCTTGGTGACCCAAGTAAAATACCCATAGGCAACCCAAGATTTAAGAATTTGGGTAGACAACACACAGGTTTTGACTTTAGGCGAGATTTAAACTTCAGAGGCCCTGTTTACGGACAGGGCTTTCGACTTCCCACTCCAGTGAAGGGCAGAGGAAGAGATTTCATACCACCAGTAGGGAGAGGTTACAATCAAAGAATGTCATTGCCTCCCAGACATCCAGTTCCACAGAGGAACCAGTACCAAAATAGATAAATTCATATTGTCAAAACGTGAGAAAACTTAATTTTTCTGAGTGGACCAATATAACAGATGATCAATGGATATTAAGTACTGTGAAGTTAGGTTATCAAATTGAATTTGATCAATTACCATATGATAATGCAAATCTTAATGAAATAAGTTTTTCAAAAGATGAAAGAGAAATTGTGTCTTTAGAAGTTTCTAAATTATTAGAGAAAGGTGCTGTCTAAAAAGTCGCACCATTGCATGATCAATTTATTTCAAATATATTTTTGGTTTCCAAAATAGACGGATCTATGAGACCTGTTATAAATATGAAAAAACTAAATGAATTTGTTACTTACAAACATTTTAAACAAGAAAATTTGCCTTATGCTTTAGAACTTATTAAGAAAGATGAGTATTTAACATCCATTGATGCTTATTTTAGTATAAGTATTCATGAAAGTTACAAAAAATATTTACGCCTTTATTGGAAGAATGAATTATATGAATTTCAAAAACTATGCCTTGGTCTAGCTAGTGCACCTCGTATATTCACAAAAGTCATAAAACCTGTATTTGCTTTTTTCAGACAACAAGGTATAAAGTGTATGTATTACATTGACGATTCATTGAATATGGATGAAAACTTTAATCAATGCCTTGAAAATACCAATTGTATGGTTTAAAAAATTGAAAAATTAGGTTTTAGAGTGAATTTGAAAAAATCAGTTTTGGTTCCAACAAAGAAATTAGTCTTCTTTGGATTAATAATTGACACAGTTTTATTTAAAATTTTTCTAACAGATGAGAAAATTGACAAAATAATTTCCTTTGGGAAACTTTTATCAGAAAAAAGGGAGATAACAATCAGAAGTTTATCTTCATTCATTGCTCTTATAGTACATGCATTTAATGCTGTTGCTGTTGGTCGTTTACATTATAGAAATTTGGAAAGGGAAAAGGTTACTGCACTACAAGATTCATGTGGTGATTATGAATCAGAAATTACACTTTCAAAAAACTCTGAACTTGAACTGACATGGTGGATTGAGAATATTAAGTCACAAAATGGTAAACTTATTAGGCCAAAATCTATAGATTGTTGGATTGAAACTGATGCAAGCACCCAAGGATGAGGCTCAAAATTTAATGATATCTGTATTGGTGGTAGATGGGATGAGCAAGAAGCATCTCATCATATCAGTTATTTAGAATTGTTATCAATATTCTTGTTACTAAAGTCATTTTTTGAAAACAAACAATCCTTACATATTGAAATAAAATCAGACAATATAACAGCTGTAACTTATATCAATGAAATGGGTGGAATGACATCCCCTTTATTAGACAAATTAGCAATAGATATTTGCTCTTAGTGTTTTCAAAGGGAACTATTTCTAACATGTCAGTATATCCCTGGAGTAGAAAACTATGAAGCTGACCATATGTCAAGACATTTTTCTGATTCCACAGAGTGGAAATTAAAAGAAGAAATTTTTAACAGAATTTGTATGCATTTTTTCAAACCAGATATAGATCTTTTTGCATCCCGTTTAAACAGTCAGTTGGTCAAGTTTGCATCATGGTCTTTTGACCCTCAGGCAAAATATGTTGATGCCTTTTCTTTTTCATGGGCTAAATTCAAGCCATAAATTTTTGCACCATTCAGTTTGATTACAAAAATCATACATAAAATTAAAAATGATAATGTTGAAAAGGCTATTCTAGTTGTACCTTTCTGGCCTACTCAGAACTGGTTCTCATTATTGATTTCTATTTTAATTTCTTCCCCAGCTAGATTACCAAGACATGTCGACTTATTGAGAATGCCTCACTCAGGAGTTCTTCACCCACTTCACAGAAAATTGAACCTAGTCGCGTGTCTTGTATCAGGGCAAAACTCATTAGTTCAGGAATATCAGACGAGTCTTCAAAAGTCATCATTGCATCATGGAGACCAGCAACCATCAAACAGTATGAACTTTCATGGAGAAAATCTGTTTTTTGGTGCCGTCAAAGGAAATGTAGTCCTATTTACCCGACTGAAAATTTGATTATTGAGTATATGAACTTTTTGCGTTTGTCTGGTGTTTCATATTTTGTTTTGAATACATGTCGATCAATGCTTTCACAGACTTAAGTATTTTTTGGCATTGACATGTCCAAGTTTTCGATTTTACCTAGAATGTTAAAAGGATGTTTTGATTATAACCCGCCAAGAGTGCGATACCATACAACGTGGGATGTTAACATTGTTTTGAAATTTCTGTTCACATTATATCCTTTTGAGAAGTTATCTCTTAAGTTTTTGACATTTAAACTAGTTTCTTTAATTGCATTAACTACTGCTGCAAGAGCACAGACATTGTCAGCGTTGGATCTCAATTATATGAGTTGTTCTGAGGACAGTATTGTATTTCATATTCAACAATAAATGAAGACAACAAGACCAGGAATTAATTTGCCTAATATTGTGTTAAAAAAGTATGATACAAAGGAACTTTGCGTTGTACGGACATTACTAGAATACATTTCACGTACAAAACAATACCGAAAAAGTAGTTTTCTTTTCATATCTTTGGTGACATACCAAAAAGTAACCACTTGCACTTTGGCAAGATGGCTAAAACTGTTCTAAGTTTATCCGGTATAGACAATTCATTGTTCAAAGCTCATTCTTTCCGTGGTGCTTCATCTACTGCTGCTTACATGTCGGGATGTTCAATTAGAGACATTTTATCCACTGAAAATTGGACTTCTGCAAAAATTTTTCATAGCTTTTATTTCAAAAAAGATGTGTGTGCTGAGAACAACTTTGCAAACTGTGTATTACAAAATTAAATATTGATTGATAAAATGTTTTGTTTTATGCCAGTTTGTGTCAACTCTTTGATTAAGCTATAGTTAATATCTCAAAGAGCCGAAATGGCGATATGATTAAGAATGTTCCCTCATCCAAGCATATCTAGGATGAGGGTCATTCTTAGAATAGAGCCTGAGGCTCAAAGAGATATTAACTTCCCACCCATGGTTGTTTATAACATAAATCCCACCCTGTTTTGGTTGCCTACAAACTGATTCTTTAATTTATGATTGAAACAGGATGGTCAGTGGTTTTTATATGGCTAAGGTCAGCAGAGGTCAGCATGGTCATGTGTGTTTTTTCCTCTTTAAATAGAGATAATATTGTCACGCTTCACCGCTCAGACAGAAGTAAAGCTTTAGTTAATATCTCTTTGAGCCTCAGGCTCTATTCTAAGAATGACCCTCATCCTTCACATCCTAGATATGCTTGGATGACGGAACATTATCCAATTGGAAACAATTCAATCGAACACTTCTGATCTATACTTACTTGTTTGATATAAAAAAAATACATGATATAGCTTAAATAATAATAAATAAAATAATTTCATAATTAGTCACCTAGTTATGTAATCGAAAGTGCTTTTTTGTTCAGCACATAAACTCTGAAAATCGAAAGCAATAGGTAGGTCAGTTAAATAGGAAAAATGTTACGCTGTAACAGAAGTACTCCTGGCATTTCCCGGAGTTTTCAGGTGTACCATGTGAGTTATCTGCCCTGAAAATTGCTTCAAATTCTAAGATGAGGCCCTGGAAATACAAAGCGGTACCACCAAAATACACAAGTTGCAAATTACAGTAAAGGACAAGGTGCGATAAGGGGTTGATTTGGCCCAAGATTCCGGTGAATTTCTAGGTTGCACTTCAACATTTTCTTTTATGTTTGTTTCAAAGTTGAGATCCAATTTACAGAAAAAATACAAAAGTTAGAACCAGTGACGTCACAATAGCTACAGTTTTAACGTCATTAAAAGGCTACTTTTGAGCATTTTCATAGAAATGTACCAAATTCAGCACATTTTCGAACATGTTTCCTAGCCGGAAATATCGAGCACATTCAAGAACCAATTAGATAATTTACCAACTTATTTGTATAAATTAATTGAACCTCTCATACAAATATTTTTGTGGTTCTTGCATGTGCTCTATATTTCCTATACAGAAAAAGTAGTCAAAATTGGTCAAATTTTTCATTTTTCGACAAAATCCTCAATTTGTCCCTTCCCCTACGCTCAAAAACTCAGTAATCATACATCAATATTTGAAGAATGCTACTGTTTACTGAAGAGCCATACCCATAGAACATTTCAATGAGAAAATTCTGTGAATTCAACCAAATTTATTTTTCAGGCCAAATAAAGCCCTTATCACCCCTACTCCTTTGAATAAGGCGATATCGTTTTTCAAAAATGTCAAAGGATCTTATTTACTCAAATAGATTTGACTTGACATTTCATATATTAAATTATAAATAGTATATTTGCCGCTTGTAACACACTTATTTTCCAAACGACAATTAAGCCTTTGATGTATTAAGTTGATAGCGTTTTTCGCAGAACTCAGTAATTCTGACACGTGTACATAATGCAACGTGAAACTATAATTATTTGATTCTACAAAAATACTTTGTTCATTCTTATTATTTTGTATGTGTAAACACAATTAAAGATAACAATGATAACAGAATCAAATTTCATGAATGGTATGCACGGTTATTAAATTTCTAAAGGATTAGACAGCTCGACAAGACGGTCAGATTTGAATTTAAAAAAAAACAAACTCTTAAAAAGAGAACAAGTCAAAACAGAATTACCAATGCGAAGTTGTGAATTTTTGTTTGATAAAGATAGTTCGAAGTTCAAAGACATTTTTGCCGCATTTTAACTTATCACTTGAAGATACCAATGCATTTAGTTTTAAAATCTATAATGACAAGTACTTCTTTTTCTTTTTTAAGCTAAGAAACAAACATATGCACTCATTTCAAAATGGTAGTATTTCTGCAGTCTTAATCCATCCCCTTTTACCAATGAAATTTTGCATAAATCATTCAGAATAAATAATCTAGAATAGATATGTGTGTAGAAGCCAGCTGTTAAAATTACACAAAGAAGAAGACGCAAAAGATAAAAAATGCAGTATTCATGAGAGTTGTACTAGTAAATTTTCCTTCCAAATTAAAGATTTTTTTTATTATCCTATTGTAAAGAATTCAGTCGATCATCAATTCGTCAGCTACTTACTTGTCTGATATTAAAAATGCTTATTTTTTTTATAATTTGCCCGATATGTTGCACGGTTGAATGATTCGAAATTATTATTTTTATCATATTTCTTCGAACATTTATTGCATTTCTGTAGAAAAACTGTAAGTGCTCGTCAGGATTGTGTGATGTCATATCACAGTTGGAAGACCGCATTTTTAAATTTTTTTTTTCTTCTACTTTTTTTCCAAAATAATGTAAATGCATTTAGCCGATTCCTCGAAAAATTGAATAAAATGTTTTCGGCTGATATTACTGAAATTATGAAACACTTTCGTAATTAGTAACCTAGTTATTTAACTGAATATGCTTTTTATGTTCAGCACATAAACACTGAAAATCATAGGCAATAGGTAAGTAAGTTCAATAGGAAAAATGTTAGGCTATGACAGAAGTACTGCTGACATTTCCCCCGGAAATATAGGTTTACCATGTGAATTACCTACCATGGAAATTGCTTCAAATCCGAAGATGAGGTTCTAGAAATACGAAGCGGTACCATCAAAACACGAAAGATGACTAATACAGTAAATTTGAATTTAGGCGATATCGTATTTCAAAAATGGAATAGGATCTTTTTTACTAAATCAAGTTTGACTTGACATGTTTTATATCAAGCTATAATTAGTGTATTTGCCGCTTGTTACAAAGTATTTTTCGGCATTATAGTCTGAAATTCTGACAGAAAATAAAGCCTTTGATTTATTAAGTCGATTGCGTTTTTCGCGGAATCCAGTATTTAAACTGACAGGTGTAAATACTGCAACGTGAAACTATAATTATTTGATTCCACTGATACACTGATATACTTTGTTCATTCTTATTATTTTGTATGTGTAAACACAATTAATGTTAACGATGATAACAGAAATATCTTTCATGGTATTCACGTTTATTGAGTTTCTAAAGGGTTAGACAGCTCGACAAGACGGTCAGATTTGAATTGAAAAAACAAACTCTTTTAATAAAGAACAAGTCAAAACAGAATTACCAACGCGAAGTTATGAATTTTTGTTTGATAAAGATAGTCCGATTTCACATACATTTTGACGCATTTTTACTTATCACTTAAAGATACCAAAGTTAGTTTAAAATCTATAATGACAAATACTTCTTTTTCTTGTTATAAGCCAAGAAACAAACATATGCACTCATTTCAAAATGGTATTATTTCTTCAGTCTCAATCACCCCTTTCCCAATGAAATTTTGCATAATATTATTCAGAATAAATAATCTAGAACTGATATATGTGTAGAAGCCAGCTATTAAAATTTCACAAAGAAGAAGAGGTCGCAAAAAAAAAAATATGCAGTATTCATGAGAGTTGTACTAGTAAATATTCGTTGTCAGTAAAAGATTTTTTTTATTATCCTATTGTAAAGAACTAAGTCGAACATTGATTCGTAAGCTACTTACTAGTCTGTTATTAAAAATGCATGTTTGATTATAATTTGACCGATATTTCGCTCGGTTGAATGATTCGAAATTATTATTTTTATTTATTTATTATTATTTATTTCTTCGAACATTTATTGCATTTTTGTATAAGAACAGTTTGTGTTCGGCAGGATTGCGTGATGTCATATAACAGTTGAAAGACCGTACTGCTTTTCTTATTGCTATTTTATTCTTCTACGTTTTGTCCAACATAATGAAAATGCATATAGCCGATTCCTCGAACTACTGGTCACAAAATGCTTTAGGCCGAAATAGCTGAAATAATGAAACACTTTCGTAATACGAACCAAGTTACCCAACCGGATATGTTTTTTTTAATGTTCAGCACACAAACTCTGAAAATCGTAAGCAATAGGGAGGAAAATTTAATAGGACAAATGTTAGACTATGACTGTAGTACTGCTGACATTTCCCCCGGTGGTTTTTAGGTGTACCATGTTAATTAACTGTCCTTGAAGTTTTTTTCACATCGGAAGATGTTGTCCTAGACGTACGAAACCGTACTACCGAAACACAAAATTTCATTATACAGTAAAGTTGAGTTTAGGAGATATCCTATTTCAAAACGGCCAAAGGATCTTATTTATTTTTTTAATTAGATTATATATCACAAAATATTTAACATTGCTTAATATACAATATCATACATACGTCACGATGATTTCGCAGACCGCTTCAATGTTTCTAATTTTCAGATGAGAATAGAAATGTTTGGATGGACTTTTAAGCCTGGATTAGATCATGCTTACAATTCTAGATACCTCAAGTTTTTGTAGGGTTCACGCTGCTAGTACGTTAGTGGCGTTCTTCTTCATTCTTATTAAGTATAGTTTTTGGAAGACTTGTTTTTTTTACTCAGATCTGATTATTCTTTAAGTCTCCCAAACTTATTGTTTTTACTCAATTCTTATTATTAAGTCATCCAAACGAAGTTTGGTGACTTATTGTGTTTACTCTGTTTCATAGTATTAAGTCTCCCAAGCGAAGTTTGGGGAGACTTATTGTTTTTGCTGTGTTTCTTATTATGTCGCCCTAGACGTAGTCGGGACGACATATTGTTTTTTGTCTGTTTCGTCATTATTATTATGTCACCCCAGACGTAGTCCGGACGACATATTGTTTTTGGTCCGTTTCTTTGTTATTATTATGGCTCTCAAACGAAGTTTGTGGAGACATATTGTTTTTGCTCCGTTTCTTCTTCTTATTATTATTATAAAGTCTCCCAAAGTTTGGGGAGACTTATTGTTTTTACTCAATTCTTATTTTTCTTGTTCTTCTTGTCTTTCCGCCAAAAATTTGTCCGACCATTTTCTCGGAAACTAATGGTCCGATCTTCACCAAACTTCACAGGTAGATGGATCCCTATCCCAAAAGGTGCAATCAGGTCTTGGAATTTTCAAAATGGCACCGGTTGCCATGGAGACGGAAAAAAGGGGGAAATGAAAGTGCTCAGAATTAGATGAAACTTTACAGGAAGGTTGATTAGGACATGGGGAAATGCTTTCTGGTCTCCAAGACTTCAAATTGGCACTGGTTGCCATGGTACAAGACTTCAAAATGGCAATCGTTGTTGTGGAAGCGTAAAAAAAAGCTGAAAATTGAAAGTGCTCAGAATTGAATGAAACTCTACAAACAGGTTGCCAACGATGTGTGGAAGTGATTTGTAGCCTGGATTTCTGATTTGGGAGTTCGTTTGGGAGACTTTTGTATCAGCATCCTGATACAGTTATAAATTTTATTATTAAGTCTCCCAAACAAAGTTTGGAGACTTATTGTTTTTGCACCGTTTCTTATTCATTATTATTATTTTTCCGCTTCTTCTTGCCATAATCTTCTCCTACCAAATTCTCAAAGACCACTTGCCCAATCTGAACCAAACTTCATAGGATGTTAGATCTCAACCCAAAGAGGTGCATTCGGGTATTCAAAATTTCAACATGACCACCATCATTGGTCATTTTGACCTTTGACCCCAAATCTTATTATTGGATTAACTCATAAACTGTAGAAGATAAATGATGATATGTATGACAAAAATATTTGTTAGGACATGACGGACATTTCTTACATTTGGACCGAAACTCTAAGGTCAACCCTTCATGAGTTATGCCCCTTGAAAATTTCGTCATCTTTTACCATGTTTTTCTCGGAAACGGTAAGAGATAGAAACCTGGAACCTTTTCCATTCAACTAAGTTGATTTAAAAATGCCAAGGTCAAAGGTCATTAGTCACTTTGAACTTTGACCCTAGACCTTATTATTGGATTAACTCATAAATTGTAATAGATAGCTGATAAAATGTAGTGGCAAAAATGTGTATCTTTTTTAGTTCTCCATTTGGTACATGGGTCCAAACTCATTGGACCACCGTTTTGGGCCTTTGGGCCAAAAACTGATTTTAAATGTCTGATTTCGGGGTTTTGGCTTATAGCTTACATACCATTAAAGAAACAAAGAAACATTCATAGAAAAAATGTTCAGGAAGACTTGCCCTTCAAAATGAGGACAAGGTCAAAGGTCAAGGTCATAGCCAAAAAACTTCATTTGATGTTAAAGTATCAATTAATGTATATATGTAGCTTATAATCTTGGTTTATAGATGAATTAACAATAAGAACTTAATGATGCATAATGATGCAACTTCCAGGAAAGACATATCAATTTTTCTTAGAAGAAATTTACGAACTACGCAACTAGCATTTTCAATGATGTGTGATCCCAACTTATTGAAACTTGTATGTATATCAGTGTAAATTAAAATTTTGAAATGATTACACACCATAGAGGAAATCTTCTACTTCATTATATTATAAATAGAAATGACTTTTCTGATGCAACCCCACTGCTGATGAAGTATATACATGTGAATCAAAGTTACTTATAGCACTGTTAGACAGACACAGAATGAGTGAAAACCACAATTATTACATTTAAGAATCATTGTTCTTTCAAAGTATAATAAAAAATGAATTCTGGTTTGGGAGACTTTTGTGTTTTCATCCAAACACATTATCACTCGTTATTCTTATTATTCTTCCACTTTCCGCCCTAACATTTGTCCGGCACTTTTCTTGGAGACCGTAAGTCGCAGGGTATTGAAACTTGGTAGGAAGTTGGACCCCATTAGGAATTGTGAGATTTACCTTCGGAATTTTCAAAATGGCGCCCGTTGCCATGGAAACCTAAAAAAGGCGGGAAAATTAAAAGTGCTCCGATTTGGATGAAAATTGACACACATGTTGCCCATGATGTGTGGAATTGAAATCTGGTGTCAGAATTTTCAAAATGGCGACTATTGCCATGGAAACTAAAAAGGGCGGGAAAATTAAAAGTGTTCCGATTTGGATGAAATTTTACGCAGAGACTGCCTTTCATGTGACAAATCGAATTCTAGGTCCATGGGGGGTTTGGAAGCCATTCTATGATCCGCAATATCATAATCATGTCTTGTTATTATTTTTCATTATTCTTTCTTTCTTCCAAGGATTTTTGTCCGCCTGTTTTCGCAAAGATGCCTTGACAGAATTTAATCATACTCGGCAGAAAGTTGGACCACAATGAGAAGATGTGCATGCACCGGCAAAAATTTTCAAAATGACCTCCATTTCCAAGATTGCCGCCCTTTTACGTTGAGAAATTGAGGATTCAATATCTCAGGAACTGTATTGAAAAATTTGTTCGTATTGTACATAAATGTTCAGTAAGATGTGAGAAAGGAATTTATGCGAAAAACTTTTCAAAATGGCCGTCATTATCAAGATTGCTGCCATAAATACGGAAAAATTTCAACTTTGTCCGATTTCAGCGAAAATTAATATCTAGGTAGATTTTGGTGCTGCGAATAGGATGGAATCATCAAATTTGTTGCCATGGGCGACATCAGCTATTGCTTGCAATTGCAAATCTAGTTATTATCCTTTCTTTCTTCCCCACATTTTGTCCACGTATTTTCTCAAAGATGACTGGACAGAATTCATTCATACTTTGCACAAAGTTGGACCACCACGAGAAGATGTGCATGCACCACCAAAATGGCACCGGTTGCCATGGAAACGGCAAAAAGGCGGGAAAATCACAGTGCTCAAAATTGAATGAAAATTTACAGAAAAGTTGCTTAGGACATGAGGGATAGGTTTCTGATGTCCAAGACTTCAATATAACACTGGTTGCCATGGAAACGGCAAAAAGGCGGAAAAATCAAAGTGCTCAGAATTGGATGAAAATTTACAGAAAGGTTGCTTAGGACATGGTGGAAAGGTTTCCGATGTCCAAGACTTCAATATAGCACCGGTTGCCATGGAAACAGCAAAAAGGCAGGAAAAATCAAAGTGCTCAGAATTTGCTGAAAATTTACAGAAAGGTTGCTTAAGACATGGGGAAAGGTTTCTGATGTCCAAGACTTCAATATGGCACCGATTTCAATGGAAACGGCAAAAAAGGCGGGAAAATCAAAGTACTCAGAATTGGATGAAAATTAAGACGAATGTTGCTTAGAACATGGGGAAAATGTTTCCGGTGTCCAAGACTTCAAAATGATATCCTTTGTCACGGAAACAAAAAAAAAAAGGCGGGAAAATTGAAAGTGCTCAGAATTGAATGAAACTCTACAGACAGGTTGCCAACGATGTGTGGAAGTGATTTGTAGCCTGGATTTCTGTTTTGGGAGTTCGTTTTTGAGACTTTTGTATCAGCATCCTGATTCAGTTATAAATTTTTATCATAACGCTTTCTTTCTTTCTTCCACCTCTTTTTGTCCGGCTTATATCTCAATAATGCCTGGACAGAAATCATTATATTTGGTACAAATTTGGATCGCTGTCTGGAGGGATGCATGCAAGAAAAATGTTTGTCAAAGTGGCCGTCATTTTCAAGATTGCTACCAAAATACAAAAAATTCGAAATTCGTCCAATTTCAACGAAAATTTTAATTTTCTCAATCATGCTTGGACAGAATTCAATCATATTTAGTACAAAGTTGGATAACTATCTGGAGGGGTGCATGAAAGGAATATTTTTTTCGAAATGGCTGCCATTTCTAAGCTGGCCGCCAAAATATGTCAAAATTTCAACTTTGTCTGATTTCAACGAAAATTTATTTCTAGGTAGATTTTGATGCTGTGAACAAGCTGGAATCATCTAATTGGCAGTCAGGGGTGACATCAGCTATTGCTTGCAATTGCAAATCTAGTTATTATTCTTTCTTTCTTCGACACATTTTTTCCACGTATTTTCTCAAAGATGACTGGACAGAATTCATTCATACTTGGCACAAAGTTGGACCACCTTGAGAAGATATGCATGCACCACCAAAAATTTTCAAAATGGCACCGGTTACTATGGAAATGGCAAAAAAGGCGGGATAATCAAAGTGCTCAGAATTTAATGAAAATTTACAGAAAACTTGCTTAGAACATAGGGGAAAGGTTTCCGATGTCCAAGTCTTCAATATGGCACCGGTTGCAATGGAAACGACAAAAAGGCGGGAAAATCATAGTGCTCAAAATTGGATGAAAATTTACAGAAAGGTTACTTAGGACATAGGGGAAAGGTTTATGATGTCCAAGACTTCAATATGGCACCGGGTGCAATGGAAACGACAAAAAAGGCGGGAAAATCAAAGTGCTTAGAATTAGATGAAAATTTAAAGAAAGGTTGCCAAGAACATGGGGAAAACGTTTCCGGTGTCCAAGACTTCAAAATGATATCCGTTGCCATGGAAACAGAAACAAGGCAGGAAAATTGAAAGTGCTCAGAATTGAATGAAACTCTGCAGACAGGTTGCCAACGATGTATGGAACTATCTGGAGGGGTGCATGAAAGGAATTTTTTGTTTCAAAATGGCTGCCATTTCTAACTTTGTCCGATTTCAACGAAATTTGATTTCTAGGTAGATTTTGATACTGCGAATAAGCTGGAATCATTGAATAGGCTGTCAGGGGCGACATCAGCTATTGCTCAGAATTGGTTGAAATTTTACATGAAGGTTGCCTAACATGTGTAGAATTGTGTTCCAGACTCCAAGATTTCAATTTTGCAACCGTTGCCATGGAAACGGCTAAAAAAGGCAGAAAAATCAAAGTGATCAGAATTAGATGAAATTTTACAGGAAGGTTGCCAAACATATGTAAAATTGGGTTTCATTCTCCAAAACTTCAAAATGGCGACTGTTGCCATGGAAACGGTAAAAAAGGCAGGAAAATCAAAGTGTTCAGAATTAGATGAAATTTTACAGGAGGGTTGTCTAACATGTGTAGAATTAGGTTCGTGTGTCAAAGACTTCAAAATGGCGACCGTTGCCATGGAAACGGTAAAAAAGGTGGGAAAATCAAGTACTCAGAATTGGATGAAATATTACAGAAAGGTTGCCTGACATGTGTTGAATTTGGTTCCAGTCTCCAAGACTTCAAAATGGCGACTGTTGCCATGGAAACTGTAAAAAAAGGCTGGAAAATACAATGTGCTTATAATCAGAATTGAATGAAATTTGACAGGAAGGTTGTTTAAAATCTGTGGGTCTCATCTAAAGCCTTTGAATTCTGATATAGGAGTTCGTTTTGGAGACTTCTTGTGTTTGCATCCAAACACAATTAATACTTATTTTTCACTATAATTATTCTTCAACGAATTTCACGAACATCGTCCAAACTTTATAAAACTTGGCACCATTATAGATACCATCCCCAAGATGTGCAATAAGGTCTTGGAATTTCCAACCTGACCGCGGTCATTGGTCCCTTTGAACTTTGACCTCAAATTTTGAGATTAAATTTACTCGAAAACCGTAAAAGATAGTTGATAAAATGTAATGACAAAAATGTTTGTCAGGTCATGACGGTCCTTCGTTACATTTGGACCGAAACTCTATTGTTTACCTTTCAGGAGTTATGCCTCTTGAAAGTTTTTGTCACATATTTAAGTATGTTTTTCGCGGAAACGGTAAGAAATAGAAACTTTGAACCTATTCCATTCAACTTAAGTGATATGTGTTACATTTAAAAATGCCAAGGACAAATGGTCATTGATCACTGTAAACTTTGACCCTAGACCTTATTTTGTAATAACTCATAAACCGTAACAGATAGCTGAAAACATGTAATCGCAAAAATATGTGTCTTGTTAAGATCTACATTTGTTATATTACCAGAATTATTGGACCAACCGTTTTCGGTCTATGGACCGAAACCGATTTTGATGTCCGATTTTGGGGTTTTTTGCTTATAGCTGAAATACCATTGAAGATAAAAAAAAGACATTCAAAATACAAAATGTTTAGGAAGACGAGACCTTCAAAATGAGGTCAAGGTCAAAAGTCAAGGTCACAGCCCCAAAATTTCATTTCATGTTAAGTTATTAATAAATACACGGTTGGTTTCATCGATGAATCAATAATAAAACATTATGACGCAACTTCCTTTCTGACGCAATCCAGCTCATGTACCTATGAAGTCTTAACCTGTGAAATAAATTACTCCAAGCACTAATAGACAAAAAATAAATGGGTTTAATACAATAATTCTTATATGAGGAATAAAATTACTTTTCAGAACACATTTTTACAATCATTGGTGATAAATTTACAACACAGCATTTTTTCAAAGAGCAATTAAGGCGAAGTGTACGTAATTAAGTACTCAAACGATTTTTTTTTTAATTTTGTATACAGGTAGTACTTGGAAGCATAAGCCGGAAAATCGAAAAAAAATGGGGTTCACCGTTTTAGTTTTCGAGATATGACTTTTTGAAGTTGACTATATGATACTACAAAATTACAAAGGATATATAGGGAAAAATCGTTCAGATCGGAAGGTACATTTACTTAAATCGTTAATGTAAATTTATTTATCCGATATTTTTTCGAAAAGTTGATATTTTATTCAAAAATGAATTTCGAATGCTTTGATGTAAAGAAAGTCCTTAGCAACCGTGATCGTTTTCAAGATATATCGCTTTGAATGATGGATTTTAATGTAAAAAATGCGTTTTTTCCGTCGACGTTACTGAAGACGTCGATTTTTGACTGTTGCGTCTTGCACTAACAATTATCATTTTTTGGCGTTTGCAGACTTCAGCAGACTTTTGTCGTAATTTTATAAACACCAACATTTATTTGAAAACCGATTACAAATAAGACTTAAATTAACAGATCTTCCAATGCGATTGCCACAATAACTGTTGTAGTACAAGAAATTTTAGTTCCATTATTACATACCGTACTTATTAATTATTTTTTGTAATATGATTCCTTTGATCTAAACATGGTTTAATACTAATACAAGTGTAGACACAGAAATGTCTCGCCTGTATATGCATATCTTCATCAAAGTAATTAGTCATGGCTATATGACAGGCACCAAACTGACCAAATGTAACAATGGACCAATATAAGACGCCTGTAAGTGTTCTAGTTACAAAGAAATAATCAAAGTTAATGAACCATGAAATTGAGGTCAAGGCTACATGAGAGAAGTCAGACTGGCATGTACACACCTAGATGTAACAATAGACCAAATAAGATACCTGTAAGTGTTCTAGTTACAAAGAAATGATCAAAGCTAATGATCTATGAGATTGAGGTCAAGGCTACATTAGAGAAGTCAGACTGGCATGTGCCTTTCTAGATGTAGCATTAGACAAAATATGATGCCTGTAAGTGTTCGAGTTACAGACAAATGATTAAAGTCGTTGAACCATGAAATTGAGGTCAAGGCTAAATGAAAGGTGTCAGACTGGCATGTGCCTTCCTGCACGTAGCATTAGACAAAATATGATGCCTGTAAGTGTTCGAGTTACAGACAAATGATTAAAGTCGATGAACCATGAAATTGAGGTCAAGGCTACATGACAGGTGCCAGACTGGCATATGCCCACCTAGATGTAGCAATAGACCAAATATGGGGACTCCAGTTATTTTAGCTACAGAGAAATAAGTATAAAAGTAAAGAAATGTTCAAAGTAAATGAACCATGAAATTGAGGTCAAGGTTACATGACAGGTGTCAGACTGGCATGCACCCACCTAGATGTGGCAATATATCAGATATGATGAATCTAGGTGTTTTAGTTACAGGCAAGCGTTGTTCCTTTGCTTGTTTTTTATCATGTATTTGTAGAGACTTTGTCTCATGTGCATTTACTCCATATCCCTTTATTCACCAAATACATATTCAAGTAGAAAAGTGGTCAAAGTCAATGAACCATAAAATTGAGGTCAAGGCTACATGACAGGTGTCAGACTAGCACGCTCTTACCTAGATGTACCAATAAACAAAATATAGTATGTCTATACATTACAGTGCCTCAGAAATTGACTTGAATGTAAAACTGTCGCAAAATTCACAAAGTCACTGAACCGTGAAAATGAGGTCGAGGTCAAATGATAAGTAGTAGACTGGCATGCCCCCACTAAGATACATCAATACACATAATATATAGGATCTATGTATTACAAATCTAGAGAAATCAACTTGAATGTGAAACTATGTCGCAATTATCATGAAGTCATTGAACCATGAAGACAAGGTCAAGGTCATCTGAAACATGCGTTGCTAGAAAGTTCCAACCATAAGCTTTCTGTGTACAAAAGATGTTGCATATAAGTGATATACTTCAAAAGTTATTAAGGTTTTAAGAAAGTTTACGCCGCCGTCGCCGCCGCCGCCGCCGGAAAGTAATACCTATATCTCGTTTTCAGCGAATTTCGTCGCAGGCGAGACAAAAATGGAAAACAATGCTTAAACAGTGCATTATCTGACGATCTTCCATGATATTGCACTATATCATCTTGCTCCACAAAACACATTGAATCTTATCGGAGTGGGGGGAGCTACCAACAGTGCATTAATATTATGCAAATTTAGTTAATGCACAGTTGAAGCTCCACCCCTTTTCACGAATTACATTCAACGGGAAGTGACTTCGGAAAAAAAGAGAAATATTTTGTTAATAGACCACTGTTGTAACAAGTAATTCTGATGCAAACGACTTTGCTTTAATACTATTCACATAATACGACAGATTTACCCCCCAACACATACACACACGCAATTTCCGGTAAATATGCCGTATTTAAATCGACGCCAGTGCCATGTAGTTTATTTATTACAATATACACTAAAATAATGGCAAGTTCAAACCTTTCTAGTATAATGTTTGCATCCACATTCTTGTCTGTTGGAAACACTAAATAAAAAAGCCTTTTATCTAACTGATGCCTAAGCATCGACCGATCTATCCTTCATAACCGGGTGTGATGGCATTTCAAGGGAATTCCAGAAAAAGCTGGTTCAGTGAATTTTGTCAATTTCTATCTTATTTTTGGCTAAATAATTTATGAAACTTTTTTTTCAAAAAAGGGAATCCGAAGTTTGTTTCTTTTTTTTTAAATGGGGGATACGCTCTCCACCCGGCCTCTGGACTTACCAAACCGAAAGTTTACTATATTTCTTCAAATCTTGGTTTTTCAGCTCCTACCATTTTCGAAACTATAACAAATAAAAAATAGCGAAATATATACGTGTAATTGGAATCAAATAAAACACTGGTTACCTTCTACTACCGATCTATCAATACTGATTACTCTACTCTTGAAAAGTGTACACGTCTTAAATCACGTGCTAATTGCACGTTGTTGCTACCTAGCTGTCACTCATGTAAAAAATAATCTGCACTGTCAGTAAAACGTTTTTCATTGGTCATATTACAATTGTATAGAACACCGCCCTACTCAATAAAATATTTATTGCACTCAAAAGAGGGGGCAGGAGGGGGGGGGTCCCATAATAACCTAACAGCAAATTTATTTTCCAATAACAGACAACAGATAATTCAAATAAGTGATAACAGCTAACAGTCTATATCAAGTCAATAACAGCTAACATATAAATATCAAACTTGGATAACAGTAATCTTATTCAATAAAACTTTCTTGTGGAGAAGATATACATTTTGACCATTATTCATCATAAACATATTCATTGACTTCATTATCAAAAAAGTGATTTATATGTTACTCATTATCACTGTTCAAGGTGAAAAATAAAATACAATAGCCCTAAACTTTTTTTAAATGTCTTGGATTAGGCTAGTTAAATTTTTCAGACTCTTTTACAGTTCTACCCGCTCTAGTAGTAACAGCTCGCATGAAGTCTATTTTTTGTGAATAAACTTATTGAGCCCTAACTCAGAACTGACA
The DNA here is from genome assembly GCA_002080025.1 of Modiolus philippinarum. NCBI lineage: Eukaryota > Metazoa > Mollusca > Bivalvia > Mytilida > Modiolidae > Modiolus > Modiolus philippinarum. Next base: position 17,828 of record MJUU01015334.1, on the reverse strand, counting down.
AACTCAAATGCAACAAGAAGTATTGTCTTAGTGATGCTAAGAATGAAATGCGCAGTTGAATATGCATTACATTGTCTGACAGGTTTGTGTTTTATAAACATGTTTTTTTCAGTTGTCAAGGATCGAAGATTCGAACAACTTTCAAAAATCAGTAAGTGTGAATTTTCATTGCTTAAATTTTCTTTTCTCATCATGTAGCTATTGGTGTTCAATTTCATTTCTTGTATGAGTGTTTTTCAATTTCAACTCTTGTCGTAGAGATGACTTATTATTCATTCGACTAATTTGCCATATATAGTCTATTGCGATTTCTATATACCGGTAGTTTAGTATATGACTGTTTTTTTTTTCTGCGTAATCATATTGCTACTGTCTACAACTGTATAATTTCTTCGTCTACATTTTGGTTAATTAAGCTAATCCTAACTTGGAATTTGAGCTAAAAAGTCCCAAAACGTCGTTAAATTACATGATATTAAATGGCAACAAGTATATAAAATTCTAAGATAAACGTGTCAAGTTTTGAGGTTATAAAATGCATGTTGTGATGAAAATCTATTTTATTTCAAATCCCCGGCACCTGAATCGGTTTTCATGGGCTCCGGCTACAGAGCTGCCGGGCGCGTCCCCAGTTGGTGGATAACGGAATGCTCTGTCTATGCGGGGTAGTCAGGTCATAATACAGAAAGCTTGACCGCAAACCATTGTAATCAAACTGTGTAGAGAAACGCAACGCTCCATGCAGTACTGGTATAAAGACCCCTTTGGGTATTGCCTAAAGAGAGAAGAGTCACTGGGACTCGTATAGAAGGCTAATTGTCCTGCCCCTACCCATTTGTCTCCTGTTCCAGTGGCAATCAAAACTCGTTGTCCCGTTTGTCCCTTCCATTATTGCTCCTTTCTTCTATTACTTATATTTTTTTTTCGAATTGATTAACTTGTTCTTGTCCTGGGATTGCTGAAAATTTGCTCACTTGACGTTAAACTCTAACTAATCAATCAACCAATCAATTTATTTCAAACTGAATTAGTATGAAAGAAAAAGCTGGTCAAAATTACCACAGCAAATAAAAAGTTGAATTATAAAAATCGACTAAATAGTCAAAATGTACACTTGTGTCTAATAAACTATACAGTTGTAGGGAACAACTAAATAATTATGCAGCAGGTGCAGACGGGGGACTTGAAAAAGGGGAATACCAACTTAGAAGTGAAAGGAAAATTCGCCGAGCGGAGCGAGGTGCGAAAATTTTTTGGGTATTACTTTGTAATAACCCCAAACTGAACTGTTCATTAACAGCTAACAGTGAACTGAATATTCATCACAACAGCTAAAACAGAACTACCCAATAACAGCTAACACAACATTATGTTCTGCAATAACAGCTAACAGAGAATCCATTTTACCATATAACACAATAACAATTAATATACCCTTGCCCCCTCTCAAAACGCTACCGCGTTTTTCGTGCGATAAATATTTTGATTCGTAAAAGCGATGCTATATATTTAATACATAAAAATTTCCAATATTTCGAATTTTATTTTCTATTTCCGCCTTGCTATTGTATCAATCTTTGTATTTAAAAAAATGTAGTAAAAGGCACATTGCATCAATTTATATAAAATTGGAATCCTGACAAACAGCCTCTCTTCTTGATGACGATACTAAGAAGTATGGCCATTTAGCCGTGAATTTTGTTCCGTTGTTGGACAATTTTTAAAATAAGCCCAAATATTGTCGAAAACGTGTTAGGTGGTCCAATAAAATAAAAATTTATATGCCACACTTGTATATTTTCTGACATATAGCCGGCCAGCACGACTGTAAGTAGACTTTTGTGTCCGTTTAGGCCATTTTACAGTATTTGTGATGATGGTACTACCCGCAGGACATCGAGAACCAAAACCAATTTGTATAGCATTTTCTCTTAAAAATGGCAGTTAGTTTAGTTTGGTTCTGAAGGTGCTATACAACGAATTTTAACAAAAACCTACAAAAATTGTCAAAAGTAGTGAAACGTGTCACCCTTGGGCATTTTTCTTCCCATAGAGCTAATGTTAAAATCTCTAAATTATCCCTGGTTATGCAAATGAGCTAGTTAACCACGCCCATTTTTTCCTTATATGGTCATCCATAAACCCTACTTCCAAGGTCAAGAACGCAGAGCACCGTGAGCGTAGCGAAATGGTGTGAGAGTGGTGGGACGCTTGGGGTGGGGCAACCAAGGTTCAGTATTTTAACCAAAGCCTCTTATTGTTTATCCTGTTTTTTATGCTTCGTCTTTTGTTTTCCTGTCCCGAACATAGCTATCTCCTATTGTTTTGTACTCTAGAGTCCATGTTTTGTTTTGTCCTAACGTTACCCCAGCTTTTGCATCTGTTTATTGTTTTACCCCGTTGTATGTATTATTGATTTTGTGGTGCATTTCATTTTATTGTGTCCTGTATCTATATATATCTTTTCATAAGGCAATAAATCATACACTAATTTACATATATACATATTTTATTTCCCCGTCATAAAGCAAGCATGGGTCGGAGAGCTATTCACATGTTGCCTTTACAATTTAAAATCCATACGGCCTCGTGCTATAATCGTCCATGGTCACTCTTTTGTCAAATACGATTCTATAGTCTTTATCTTGATATACGGACAGTCGTTTCATATTATCTCGTATGATCCGGAAATTATCGCTCATAGTCTTCACATCGTTTCTGTTGTTTATCACCATGTCTTTAATCGTATCGAAGTTGATGATCAGGGCGTTCTTGTAGTTCAGTGTAATCCCCTTCTCTTTACATGCAGTTTCTGTTCCATCGTTGTCCGGTACTGCCAATTTGTAGCATAGTTCTTCAGTCCTCCTGTCACGAACTCTGTTATTCTATTTCCAACTATTTCATGTGTTAATTCTACTAAGAAGTCTCCTAATGTGGTTTCCAATCTGTATGTTGGGAAGTAAATACAATGGAATCTGTATCTGCGTAGATTGCGCGGGTGTCCAGGTTCTCCAAATAAATGTACAGCTTGAGTCTTGCTTGGGATGTAGTGTAGGCAGCAATGACCACGTTTGTTCTTCCGGAGTCTTCGACGAATTCTTCTTTGTATCGATATCTTCCTCCAATCATCGTATCACTTACGAAATTAATACCGATCAGACTGATTTGGTCACTAGTTAACAATTCGACTTAGTCGCTTGGTTCGGAATAGTATTTTATCTGTGTCATATTAGATCTTTGACTGAATTTCCCCCAGAAGCTGTTTAACATCAATTTGGCTAAAGCTCTCAATCCTGGATTTTTGTGAATTCTGTTGTAGTCTAACAATATCCCTTCTCTTTCGTAGTAATCTCTGATATAGTTCTGTTTGTCTTCTTCTGTTTTACACCATTCTGGCCATCAACTGGCCTCCTGCTTCATTTTGAGAAAAGTATTGACGTATTTGGTAAACAGTCCTCCTGTCTTGGTTGTTTGATCGTGTTGTTCCGTGTCAAAGTGCCAGACTTTATAGATTCTGTCTATCTGATATCCTTTCTCCAACGCTTTCTTTAGTTCATCGGTGACCCAGGTTCCGGTCAAAGCCCTTTCCTCGTCTATGTGTTGACACGGCGTTTGTTGACTGGATTCGGCACAGGCTTTACATAACATGAACAATAGTTTGTTGTTTATTTTTGCAGGGAGTACTGGGATGTAGAGTCCTCTCGGTGGAAGTACTTTACATTTGATGAGTCCTTCGTATTGCTGTTTATCTTTGAAATTCTCCGTGATGATGGTTGGATGTCCCTCGGGTATCTTGCCGGTCTTGTTGATGTAGGGGTACAGTGAAGTAACGTCGTAGTAATTAATGTTTTCACCGCTAGAAGCTTCTTTGTACATTGTGAATGCTTCTGTTCGTCCTCCGTAAAAGGCATCTCTGGGTTCCAATGGGTAAACATATTCGAGGGAGTTTACGAAACTTTGTATGTTAGGATCACTCTGTATTTCTTTATCGAATTTGCACTCCCATACACCGACGTAGGTATAGCCTTGGTCTTCTAGGTATTTTTTCTTATCCAATGTACGCTGGTGAAATTCACACATCGTCATGTTGTTTACTGGATTAACGGTCGAGACACCATAACAACGTAAACATCCGTGCCAAAACAACCATTGTATTCAAATACTTTATTTTCGTGGCATCCATCGACCTTGTATGCACCGATCTCCTTCTCCTCGCCATTACGAGCGTGCTGTTTCCGAATACCGTGCACTTCAGATATATAGTGCAGCCATTTCATTGCTTTAATGGAGTGCTTCTCTTGAGGTCGGTAGCCGAGGGCGGGTATGATGCCTATAGTGTCCGGTTTTAAAAACAAAGTGCGAAACACCCAATCAGGTACGGTGACGGCCATATTCTTCGTTCCATTCGGAATCACATCTGGTAATATTCCTTCGGTACACAAGTAGTTTAATATTGGATAACTGTCGTATCTTTTAAAATTGTGGCACAGAACTGTAGCTCCATTCTTTTTTCCAGAGAATAGCCATTGGCAGAAGTGGTCGGTGGTATCAGGTCCGGTAAATACTAGTTCGTTTTTCCCACATTCTTCACAGGACGTGTGTTCATCGATTCCATTTTTCATAAAGTTCAAACAGAATTTGTGTACCACTCACAGATTCGGCTGGTGTTCGTAGGAGCCACATTTGAAATGTTTACAGTTTTGACATGTTCCTCTTTTGTCTGGTTTGTATCCTTGGTAACACTGGACAAGATCGTCTTGGGTGCATTCGAAATCAAAAAAGATGTAAGTTTGCTTCCTCTGTTTCTTTTGTATAATGACAGGTAGCATGTAGCACTGGTGTCCGGATGGATAGTAATCTTTGCAGGTCTGACAATAAACGTTTCCACAGGTATGATCTCTATATCCTTTGTTCACAGTTTGTCCACGGGTAGTGAATTTGTAGAACGTAGTGCACGTTGAGTTTCCAGACGGCGTCTTCTTTTTGTGTAGTTCGAAGCATGTCGACCCTTTGCAGTATCGCCCGCAATCTTCACATGGTATCCAGTCATCTTCGCTCACAGTGTGAATCTTACGACAATGATAACACGGATCCTTACAGACGTGTTCATCTCTGTTGCTATATCCTTTGTCACATTTATCACAGTAATAGACGCGTGACAAAAATGCAGGCATACTGGTGATGACATCGTAATGGTTCTCATGGTAAAATAGGTAGATCTTTTTCTCGTCTTCGGGTCCTTTGTATATAACAGTGTGGAAATGCTCTTTGGATACAACGTAAATCTGATACTCTGGTAGAACTGCTTGGAATCGTTTGATCTCTTCGATGCCACATTGTTGTAAAAGTACCCCTGCTTAAGAGTGTAACTCTACTGCCATTTCTTCCTGAATGCGACGACCGTTTCTGATATTGCCCCATTTTTCGTGTCCGTCAATTTTAGCCTTTTCTGTAACGATCGCTCTGGCACAACATAGGTTGTCTTTGTTTCTGATCTAGATAATAGATATTTTACTAGACAGGAATCTTTTAATGTCAATGTAGTCGGTGTTCTTTTGTCCGCTACCCGTTGGCATGTTAACGTGGGTGACTTCCATTTCGACATCTTCGGTTAATGTAAACTTCTCGTTGGATTGCACAACGCATTCCACTTCGTCCAATAATATATTGCTTGTTAGTTGATCTACCCTAATGAACGGCATGACAATGGGGAAGTCCAGATCAGGTGTCTGTAGTGAAATCTGCACTAAGTCATCTGGCTTTGTAAATGTGGTCACTTTCTTTAAGATGGCGTTGAAAAGCTCGTGCAACGTTCGTAGCACTTGTTGAAGGCTCTGGACGTTGATCTCTTTTGAAATGGATTTGGTACTGGGTAGCCGTGGTTTGAAATCTCGGTGCACTTTTTCGACCTTTTATTTTTAACTCGAACATGTCTTTAAGCTTTTGGAGTTTAGTACTAGCTCCTCCCACTTGATGTCTTTCCTGAGTGTGACGCTCTAAAGCAGATGGTCGACAGAACGTGGCATGACATTTAATACATTGGTCTCTGGGCTTGTCGTGATTTTTCAGTTGTGCTTCCAAGTTAGCTTTCCTCGTAAACCGCTTGGGGCAAATGCTACAGGCAAAGGTCATATGGTCTCTAAACATTCTGTAGTGGATCAACAATTCTTTTCTGCTGTCAAAGGACTGGTGACAATATCCGCATGAATGCATCTGCAAAAGATAATATACAATATGTATAATTGATTTAATTCTATTTAGTTCTTAATTATTTATTTGATCAAATGTGGTGCAACTCGTCAATGATTATTTCTACTCTATCGGTATAGATGACAAATGTCAATGCACGCAGTGCAGTGGTGTATTGGGTGGATGGAGATCAGGTGATGTGGTACACATGGAACACCATAAACATTTTCTGGATTGTCCCTTCATTCAAGAATGTTTACAAAAACACGGGTTAATAAAATTACCGAGAACTCCTGCAGAAAAACCGGGTATTACTTGCCCAAAATACATAGAGTTTGCCTATGAATCAGTCGGGCTAGAATACCAGATGGCCCGTACAACTGAAACAACGACCAGCAGACCTTGCAAGAGTTGGACTCTTTCATTTAAACCAAGGTGATAAAGTACAATGATTATACTGTGGTGGAACTCTGTGTGATTGGGAAGAAGACGACGATCCATTGGAAGAACACACAAGATGGTTTCCCCGTTGTGATTTAATAAACCACGTGTTCCGCTATTCTAAACCGAAGACACTTGATTAAAGATCACATTTGCAGTTATATAAACAGTCCGATTTTCCAATGAACGGACCGATCAAATTGCAGGGAATTCAACCAATCATACACCGACTTTGCGATACAACCAGCCAATCAGAACACAGAATAATCAACCAATCACAAAGCCCGTAACAAAAATAACTGACCATTCAGAACCGTCGTTACAACGCGTCTTTCTGTATAAAATCAGACACATCGAGCAACTTTCTCATTCTGAAACTAACAGCCGAATTGAACAGACGTTCCAAGCGAAAATAAACAGAACAAAGGTAACTGAACTAAATTTAATCAATTAAAAAAAAACAAAATTACTTTTAGCCGAATATGAAGTTTGAAATTAAAGTTTGATTGAACGATAAATAAGTTCTTGAAACCAAATAAGTAATCAATAATACAGAATTAAATGGTTATCAATAATACAAAATTAAATAGAAATAAATAATAAAAAACTAAATAGAATTAAATCAATTATACATATTGTATATTATCTTTTGCAGATGCATTCATGCGGATATTGTCACCAGTCCTTTGACAGCAGAAGAGAATTGTTGAGCCATTACAGAATGTTTAGACACCATATGACCTTTGCCTGTAGCATTTGCCCCAAGCGGTTTACGAGGAAAGCTAACTTGGAAGCACAACTGAAAAACCACGACAAGCCCAGAGACCAATGTATTAAATGTCATGCCACGTTCTGTCGACCATCTGCTTTAGAGCGTCACACTCAGGAAAGACATCAAGTGGGAGGAGCTAGTACTAAACCCCAGAAGCCTGAAGACATGTTCGAGTTAAAGATAAAAGGTCAAAAAAGTGCACCGAGATTTCAAACCACGGCTACCCAGTACCAAATCCATTTCAAAAGAGATCAACGTCCAGAGCCTTCAACAAGTGCTACGAACGTTGCACGAGCTTTCCAACGCCATCTTAAAGAAAGTGACCACATTTACAAAGCCAGATGACTTAGTGCAGATTTCACTACAGACACCTGATCTGGACTTCCCCATTGTCATGCCGTTCATTAGGGTAGATCAACTAACAAGCAATATATTAT
>MJUU01015333.1:2198-24827 GCA_002080025.1 Modiolus philippinarum | reverse complement strand
CGATATGCTATAGTTGTTTGGTATCAAAAGAAGGGAAATTAACTAAACTTTACAAGAAATAAGTAATTTTAGTAATTAACGACATTTCAAAGTATTTTGATCCAAAAATACACCCTTCTCCAGGTAAAAAGTTGCGAAAATTGCATTTTAATTGGCTTCAGGATCCAATGACCTGAAGATTTTACTGACCTCTCACTGATACTGTCAATGTGTATTGAAATCCATTATCCCTTGGGGAAGTTTTGAATTTGATTATTGTTCCGTAGTACGACAGTGTTTTACCAGCAGACTAGGCTCCTTGAGCTAGTCGGCAGTTAAGCGACGAACACTCCTTGACCCATCTTTCAAAATAATGTTTTGTCTTATTCTTTCCTTTTCAAGATTGTTGTCTTGGAGTTAGTGGTCTACCTGTATTGGCTTTTATTTGTATGTTTATTATACTATAGGGAAATGGGATAGAGAGAGGGGTGGTTTTGGGTACCCATAAACCGGCTTAAATCTACCAAAAAGAGACAGAAATGTTGTTGTGTTTTGACCACTTATATTCAACAGCCGGCAAAACCTTTTCGCAATAATTTGTAAGGTCGAGTGTAAATTATATAAGTGATTGAAGTTTACATCACTTAATTATGGCTGTTTTTTTGTATTAGATATAAAGAAGATATAGTGAACTTTAATTTGATAACTATTTTAATGTTGAAATTTTAATACTGTAACCGGGAAATTTTCGCTGCAGTTTTATTTTTGCGATTTTCGCGTTTGGAATGGAAGCGCGAAAATAATACGGCGCGAATATACTTGTGTATTATTGAAGTCAATGGTCAACAATTTGGTACCGCGAATTCAAAACTACGCGAACTATAATAAAATTCTGTTATTTTACCGCGAAATAAAGACGGCGCGAAAATTTCCCGGTTTACAGTAATATAAAGGATAAAAAAACAAAAATTGATCAAAAGCTGAAAATCTTGAAAGATCTATTTCTTTTTTCTATTTAATAATGATGTGAAAAAGAAAGCGAATTGGGTTAATGTCAAGGATACAACATTCTATCTCCAGGCAAAAACGACCCGAAACAAACCATATTGGGGTCACCGTGCGGTTGTCAACACAATGAAACCCCTCACACCATGTAGCAAGCTCTAAATGGTCTCAAAAAGTAAAAAAAGTGAATAACGAAAACAAATCACACTATCTAAATAACTCAAATATCAAGAAACTAAATTGTATAAGAAGAAAAGGACAAGTCTGACTTTGGGACAGGGGTTCAATTCATTTTCTTGGATTCAAACCCTACCCTATGTGTGGTCAATGGCTAAAAATAGTATGGCTATTAAAAACTTTAAGGTCATCGATTAGAAACAGATATACATGTAAGAAATGAGAACTTCAAGGAAAATCTCAAATTTCTGGGGTTAGTGGAAGGTCTTTTACCTTTATTTAATGAACTTGACACACTGCGATGGTAAATATTGTGGCTATGTGTTAAGGTTATAAAACAGACTCTTTGTGATAACTGGCAAGCACTGTTTAATAAATTGAGGCAGCTGAAACAAAAACTTCAGCAAAAAACAAAACCTTCCGAATCTTCATTAGGTTGATACCTGTTCCACCAATTCGTGCAGGTTATCCATTGCTACTATCGCAACCCCCTTTACATTTCAAAGCACCAAGTTAATCTAATTAAATCTCGATGTCTGCACTTGCTCTTCGTTTTCATTTTTTTCCTATTTCGCTCGTGGGACCGACGAGCGACATAAAAAAAAAAGAAATAAAAAAGAGGAGCAAGTGCAGACATCAAATTTTAATTAGATTGCAAAATATATTTACTGGTTTTACAACCTATTTCCTAACGATGTTTTGAATATTCGTAAAATATTGTTCCATAAATTTTGAAATTTTGAATTTCTGTGTTCATAGAGGGTAAATCCAAGGGATACATGGAACTACATTTCAAACTGTGTGCAGACACTGGTGTTACATTAGCCAAAAGTACTAATACAAAAAAAAAAAAAAACAACTTTGTAACAAGTATGTTGTCAATATACACTTGCATTGCAACACATAGTTTTACTTCCTGGACGCAATTTTTTCCTAGATTTAACACGTTAAGAACATTGGCCTGATACCTGTTACTTACCCTTCTTCATCACCCAGTCAAATTTTTTCGTTGTATACTCTTGGAATATGATCTGCTTTCATTTTCACTATGTATTTTGGGAAAGTATTTGTATTATTCAATTTAAAAAATTCAGTTTTATATATTCTTTGTATAGAGTAATGCAGTAAGTGAGAACCGAACCGTCAATCCAAAACGAACAATCCAAGGACAATGGCAACATCGGAAACAAAAAAGAGACAGAGACACAACACGAGTACGGCACAGAAAAGAAAAAGGAAGACAAACACACACAAAGATGAACAACACGGACCCAATAAAAAAACCAAGGGTGAGATCAGGTGCACCGGTAGAGTAAGCCTCTCCTGCTTCTTATTAGACTCCCGCCGTGTTGAACATGTCAAATCCGGTAGTAAAGTCAAATCCGGTAGAGGAAACAACAAATAAGCTTTAAAGGGAAAGATCTGTTGTCATCTGGGAAACAGATATCCCATAGCAGTCCACAAGATGGTGATGTCGACCGTAAAACTTTTGGAGGGATGACTTCAAGTTTTTGGTAACATACCTTTGTTGCAGTAGCCTATTTGTGAGCAACCGGGCTCTATCAAGGAAGTCCCTGTATCGAACTTGCTCTTGAATAGCGAATGAGCTGAGAGATGTAAACTCCATATGCGGACGCTGTTTGGATGTTGCTAAGAAAAGGGAAGTTTATTATTGGAAAGGTGAAGTCATCGCGTTTGTCGTAGAGCTTAGTTTGAAGTCTACCTCTGTTGTCAATTTCAAGATTAAGGTCAAGGAACGAGGCTGATGTGGATTCTGGGAAAAGTGACAAAACTCTTATTTTTACACATACAGTTCTTACAACGATTTCATATCTATTTCTAGTTGTATGTTTTCACCTTATCTTATTAACCCCATGTTTGACTCCATTAAACGGTTTGTGAAGTAAACGTTCTTTGGTAGTAGTTTGACAAATGTATCATTGATTGGTTAGTTATATGCCTACAGAACAATGATAAAATTACAGTATGGTAAGGAAAAACAATATCATTTATGCTCTCGAAAAAGGTAAATTTATAACCAATACCAAAAAATTGTATGTTGTAATTTGAAAAATTGTATCTATTGAAGGTGAAGTGTACATCGATGAATAGTTGGCTGGTACAGATTGAAACTGAGGACGATTACAACTTTATTAATCAAAAGTTAAACGGTATTTATCGCTAGTTAGTAATAAGAATTGACTAAGGTAAGTGAGAACCGAAAAGTCTAAAACGAACAATCCAAGGACAACAGCACCATCAGAGCACGGCACAGACAAGAAACATGAAGACACGCACATATACAAAAATTAACAAAACGGACCCAATAAAAAACCATGGGTGAGATCAGGTGCACCGGTAGAGTAAGCATCCCCTGTTTCTTATAAGACAAACGCCGTGTTGAACATGTCAACTCCGGTTGTAAAGTCAAACCCGGTAGTGGAAAACAAACTTAAGTGGCGAAGAGAAAAGTCTGTTGAGATATCACATGCGGTCCACGAGATCGTGATGCTGATCGTAAAACTTTTGTAGTGATGAGTTCAAGTTATGAGTAACATACCCATGCTTGAGTAGCCTATTTGTAAGCAAGCGAGCCCTATCAAGGTTGTCCTTGCATCGGCCACTTAATCTTACAAGAAACGAATCAGACTTATAATTTCAGACAAACGACCCCACTAATGTAATCGAGATACAAGTGAACCAAAGAGATAACTACACGAAACGTCAGTCGATGAAAACCTCCAGTTCATTTTACGAATATAAACAATGGCAGTAGATTACTGAAGGAACCAAAGATGTGTGATAACAAAAATCCAAGTCCAGAGACATGGCAAAAACGAGAAAAAAAAAGAAAAAAGTCGAAACAAAACCGCTTGCCAGCCACAAGCAACGAAAAAAAAACATTTAAAACTAAGGCACTTATAGTGCGAGTTCCCGTGAAAACCGGGGTTGGCATCAGGTGCTCTGAGAGGATTAGCATGTCTTGCTCTGTTATCAACAGCCGTCACACGGTCAATTAAGCATATAAGTTTAGGAAACAGTTTTTTTTTATTTTGGGAACGATAACTCTTTTTATGAATAGTAATACAAATGTACCAATAAGTCACTGGGCTACATATATATAATTACGTTCAATGTATAGCTCAGCTTGCAAAAGCCAGGGTAAACTTTTGCTATCATTTGGTGTTCGTCGTTAATTATTCAAGATTTTATTATTGGAAACCATGGGGCCACTTTCAAACCAATCTAATCACAGAAGTCCAGATTAACCTTTGAGATTTTTATGTTCGCACCTTATCCCAGATAGCCGCCAACGGGAATTTGGTGCAACATAGGCAGCTATGGACAATGCATCTTTAAATCGTTTCGAAGGGACATAAGTTGTCGAAATGTCATATGGAGAAACTAAATTTACATTAAGTTTAGTATTTAGATATTTCTTACCACTGGGTCGATGTCTCTGCTGGTAGACTGTTACTCCCCGAGGGTATTCACAAGCCCACTACTCAGTGCTATGGTGCTGACCTAAAAGCCTATTTTGTTTTAAAACTAGCAATATCTAAATTTTTTGTTGAAAAGTAAGGGGTATTTCCCTCACGCAAACCTCAGTTCATAGGTGATTTGCGCTTTCCATTTATTTCATTTGGTTCTTTGTTCTCTATCAGGTTTTAAACATCTTTGAGTTTATGGTCAACTAAATGGTTAGATTTTATCTGCACTGAAAGGACGTATTTAGATATTTTTGAACCTGCTTGAACATTTTCAGTTAAATTTCATCATAACAGTCCTGGGTTGCCCCTTCTTAAACTTTATCTATGTGATTTATATGTCCTTACCTCATTGTAGATCATCCAGTGGGATCTTTTTTTTCAGATTTAAACATATGGGAAATGTATTGAAGATCTTACGTAAAATTGTATAATTGTAATAGTCCTCGGCTGACTCTTCACAGTTTGTAATTTTTACGCTAGTCCCTTATCCAAAATGAGCGCAAACGGAGGAATTAATTACAGATATTACGTTATGAGAAATACACCCAAAAATCTTCTCTTTAAACGCTTGAATTATTTCAGTTAAATTTTATCATATTAGTCCTTGGATGGCCAGAAAGGTTTTTCACGTTTGTACCACATTCAAAATGGCCGCCACAGAGGTGAAGAGTATAAAATAGGATTATATAGGGAATGCAAGTAAACATCTTCCTCTGGAACTGCTTTCATTAATTTAGCAATGCTATAATATTAAAGGCATTCGGTATTACCTCTAAGTTATTGTGATTTTTTATCCTCCTACATCATCCAAGGTGGCTGGCACTCTTGAACAAAGTTTTACATAGAACCCTATGGAAATGCAGTCAAAGACTTTTTTCGGAAACCACTTCAACGATACTAATTAAACTCTATCATAAAATTTTTTTGGTTTTCCTTTTTGAAGTTTGTGATTTTAATGTTCCTAAATAGTCAAAGATGGCCACCTGCCGGGAACATGTTTCAACAAAGGTCACTATTCAAACAATGCATTCAGAAATCTTCTCTTAAACTATAAAACCAATTTTTACCAAATTTGGAAACGGGGGGCTGCCTTTCAGAAATTTGTTGATTGTTTACATTTCATCCCAGATGAAAGCCAGTGGCAGCATAATATGATGTGATACAGTATTTGCCTTTTGGATGATCAAAAGGTCATCGTCCAACTAAGCGAAGTAGGCTTTCTAGAACATCTTGTTCTATAATCTTATTCACTTCATGAATGAACTAGACATATTGATTCAATACACTTCCTTAGTGAACTAGACGTATTGATTCAATACACTTCCTTAATGAACTAGACGTGTTGATTCAATACACTTCATTAATGAACTAGACATGTTGATTCAATACACTTCATAAATGAACTAGACGTGTTGATTCACTGCACTTCATTAATGAACTAGACGTGTTGATTCAATACACTTGATTAATGAACTAGACGTGTTGATTCAGTACACTTCATTAATGAACTAGACGTGTTTATATATTATACTATCTTTTTGTTCTTTTCTGTAACTATCTGGTAATGCTCACGTTATTAAGAAAAAGATATTTTACTTTTATTGCATGCTCCGCTAAAAAAAGCTTGGAAATTAAATTCGCGGTACACAATGGTACATTCATTGTACCACGGTATTTGGCGAATTATTATGGTATACAGAGATACCTTATTTTTGTGGTATTCAGCTGCAGTACTAAAACTGTCTTGTTTGTAGATTTATTTTCCATTCCATATCTACCAGTTAAGGTATAAGGTTAAATGATGAAAATTTTCCATCAAGCGCATCGCACTTTTAAGTACACTGTACTACTTAATAAGTAATAGTCTATTAATGCAAAATTATAACTATCGTTTTATAGTTTTATACGATGTGCTCATAATCGCAAAGTGGAATTCAAAACAAAGAAGTATGATCAGTTCACCGTTGCTTCCTTTATATGTTGGACCATATTCAAAACCTGCTCAAATTTTGTCAGAAATCGTGTTAGTTGATCTCTTGTATGTCTACTATTCTCTAGAGGAATAGCAGACAAACATGAAAGTAAACAGCGTAATAAGCAATGAATGGATATGGAGTAAAAGCAAATGAGACAAAATCTCTACAAATACGTGGGAAAAATAAGCAATGGAACAACGCTTTTATTGTTGTTCTTCATCTTGAAGTCACCACGAGTCCTTCAACAATGAGCTATGCTCATACCTCATATCTCATAGGAAGTTCAAGACGGCCCCTAGCAGCGTAAGTCAATTTAAGTAAGTCACTTACACTGCTCATGACGATATTACTACTAGATGAACATCCGGAACAAGCACCTAGTTTTATGGAAGCGTATAAATATTTTCCCTTTCAAGTGAGACCCGAACCGTCAAACAAACAATCCAAGGACAATGGCAACACCAGAAAAACAAAGAAACAAAAACATAACATGAGCACGGCACAGAAAAGAAAATGAAGACACACACACTCACAAAAATAAACCACTTTAAAGGTTGTGATTTTTATGTTCGCACCTCATCCAAGATGGTTGCCAGCATGGGACATAGTTTAACATAGGTCTATATGGGAAATGTATTCAAAGATCTTCTTCTCTAAAACTAATGAGCCATTTGGAACCTACTAGGTCATAATAGTCTTTAGGTGGTCCCCTTGAAATTTTGTGATTTTTATGTTCATATCTCATTCAAGAAGGCCGCCAGAAGGGAACATAGTTTAACATAGGGACCCTATGGGAAATGCATCTAAAGATCTTCTCTGAATCTATAAAGCCCAATTGAACCAAACTTGGTTACAATAGCCCTTGGGTGGTCCCCTTTAACGTTTTTGTTTTTTATGTTTGTTCCTCATCAAAGATGGCCGCCAGCGTGGAACATCGTTTAACATAGGGACCCTATGGGATATGCATTCAAATGTCTTCTCCTCTGAACCTACAGAGCTAATTGGAACCAAATTTGATTACAAAAGTCCTTGGTTGGTCCCTTCCAAAGTTTTCGATTTTTATGTTTGTACCTCATCCAAGATTGAAACTGTAGCATCTGGCTAACTGATTTATAGTATCAATGGGGGTCATTTGGTGACAATAAATAAAACCAGTAACCAGGTGAGCGATACAGGCTCATGTGAGTTTATTTTTACTTTAAAGAACCTGTTCGATTTCTTCGGTCTCATATAAACATAGTTTGTCCATTTCGGAATTCCGATAGTAAGTTGAAAAACGAGTTCTTCCAACTGGACAAATATAGTGTCGACAAGAAACATTTTAATTGTAAAAGATGACCCGTTAAAACGATTTGAATAGGAAATAATTAATTTCCAAAATTGACACGCCGAATGAAAAAAAAAATAATGTCGGGGAAAGTTGCCATACTTCTTAAATTGTAAACAACAAAAACTTTTATAATATATGTCTTGGGACAGTCAGAACATTTGGAATGATTTTTTCTTACCAAAAATGCTCTTCGTGTCTTATTCTACATATCAAATATCATTTTCTATTTTATATATTTACTTCGTGGATTTTTTCAAGCTATTTCTGCCATCCATTGCTTGATTGGTCTCAAAAGATGGCAAGCAGGCAATTTCTGGCTAGATGGAACTAAGGCTGATTTTGCAAAATTCTACCCTGGAGAACCTGATTCAAGCGGTTTCATTTACTGGAATGAGAATGGAGAGTATGTCTGGGTTGTTTATCCATGTCAGTATCATGCACACAACTATATATGTGAAAAAAATTGTCAACCATGATTAACAAAGCAAACTTTCAACTGTTTACTCATAAATCTGGTATAACAGATATTTGAACCATTGGAAAAAACACGTTACCAATTCACAGTATAGGAACCTGTGCGCCTGAATTATCTTATTGACGGTCTAATCTGTAGCCTTTTTGACGTTTTCTTGAATAATTAGCAGGTCAAGTGAGCCATTTCAGCATTTTTGATAAGAAAAGCATTATAAAGATTCTTGCAATTTCAATACAATATAAGAATAAAGGGCTACGCCGAGCGCAGAATGATACGACCGCAGCATGTCGACCACTGAAATTTGAACAAGTGTAAACTAAAATTAATGTGGACACAGTAATTTGCTGGACACAATAAGGACATTGACACATAAATTAACTGGACACAAACTAGTGAAAATAAAAATAAGCCCCTTTAATCCCTTATTTCTAGGATATTGTAAGAGCTAAAAATTCTACTGACAACCATCAAGAGAAATAAAAAGAAAAAACTCAGGTTGAAATCCAATGAAAAATAAAGATTTCACATATTTTGAAGTATTGCAATTTGACCCCTTTGACCCATTTATTGCTTGGAAACCAAAGAGCAAGCAAAATACACTGCCATATCACTGAAAGCTTAAAATGAGAACAATCCAAAGATAAAAATCCCATCAAAATCTAATGAAAAATAAAGACTTCACATATTTCTAATAATTGCAATTTTGACCCCTTTGACCCCTTATAGCTCGGAACTGGTAAGAGCTACATCAAATCTGTTTACATACTACTGAAAGCTTACATTGAGAGAAATCCAAAGAAAAAAATCCCATCAAAATCTGATGTAAAATAAAGATTTTACATATTTCTAAAAATTGCAATTTGGCCCCTTTGACCCCTAATAGCTCAGAAACGGTAAGGGCTACGCCAAATCTGTCGACATGCTCTGAATGCCTAACACTGAGACGAATCTAAAGAAAAAAATCCCATTGAAATTGGATGAAAAATAAAAATTTTAGGTAATCCGCATGTTTGCAATATTTGCCCCGTTGGGCCCTCATAGCTTTGAAAGGAACAAGTTATCAAAAATCTAATGGTGCAGCGCTATGTTAATTTTTCATAAGGAATCCACTGCAAAAAACTGCATCTAAATCGGACTAAAAATAAGAAATGAAATTTTTGAAATTGACCCCTTTTTGGCCCCATTTATCTCGTGAACGGTACATGCCATGTGAAAACCGTTGCATAGAAATTTCCTAAGGAAGACACTGAAAGAAACCCCATCAAAATCCGATAAATAATAAAGATTCTACAGTCAAATATGTTAAAACATCAAATTTAACACTTTTTGGCCCTTTTTTTAAAAATTGGTAGGGCCACAATGACCAAAACAAAGCAAAGCCATCCTTTTGCGCCAAGGAACATTGTCTTAAAATTTCATAAGGATTGGTCAACTGAAACTAAAGTTATTGACCAAAAACAAAAGTGTCTACAGACAACGACGACAACGACGACGACGACGACGACGACAGCACCATACAATTATACGACCGTAAAAATTTTTGCGGTCGTATAAAAACTGCAATAAGCTTACAGTTGTAACAGTAAACAGACATACAGCACAACTGTTAACAGAATACCGTTGAAAATTTTGCAAAATGGATATTCTTACTATCAAAAGGAAAGCACAGAAGGAATATCCTTTTGTGAATATGTTGCTTAGCCTTTAATGGACTAATTCCATATAAATATAGACACGCAAAGACGTATTTGAGCCAATAAATTGGTCGTTTACTGCTGAAAGACTGCTGAGATCATCTATTCTTGCATATATTCACATTTGTAAACAACATATTTTTTCTCAAAAACGTCATCCCCCTATTCATCAACTTATGTCTCGTCAGTGCAAATAAAATCTAAAAGTTTGGAAGACCAGAAAAAAGATATTTAAAAACTGATAGAGAACAAATAACCAATATGATCTAAATGGAAAGCCAAAATCAGCTAAGGACAGAGCTTTGCATGAGGGAGATACTCCTTAGCTGATTTTGGCTTTACATTTAGATCATATTGGTTATTTCTTCTCTATCAGTTTTTAAATGTCTTTGAGTTTCTGGTCTTCCAAACGTTTAGATTTTATCTGCACTGAAGAGACATAAGTTGTCGAAATGCGCATATGCAGAAAGTAAATTCACAGTAACTTCGGTATTTAGTTATTTGTTACCACTGGGTCGATGGCTCTGCTGGTGGACTGTTAGTCCCCGAGGGTATTCACCAGCCCAGTAGTCAGTACTTCGGTGCTGACCCGAAAGCCGATTATATTTAGAACCTTACAATATCTAAATTTTTGTAAATTTTGTTTAAAACTAAGGAGTATCTCCCTCATGCAAAGCTCTGTCCTTAGCTGAGTTTGGCTTTACATTTAGATCATATTGGTTATTTGTTCTCTATCAGTTTTTAAATATCTTTGAGTTTCTGGTCTTCCAGACGTTTAGAATTTATCTGCACTGAAGAGACATAAGTTGTCGAAATGCGCATATGCAGAAAGTAAATTCACAGTAACTTCGGTATTTAGTTATTTCATAGGAACTAACTTTTGTTACATAAACTGTAACGTATACTGTTTGTTTGCAAATTGCTACATATCAAATGACTCCATTTTATGCAATCTTTTTTTTCAAACAAATATATAAGTGCTTTTTTTATTTCATGTAAATGTTATTAAGACGAATTTAATTATGTACTTTCATAGCAAACAGGGTCTTCGTTGTTTTATCTTTATTAAACATTATACTTTTTCATGTTTTTGGAAGGTATTATTTTCACAAAGTAAACGTTTTTCATGTTTATCTTAATGTTTTCTCATATTGGGGTATATGTGAACGAGAAAAAAGTTGTTGAACGTTGCTGAACTACATTACACAGTTGTTGCACATGTCATGAAGTCATGTTGAATTCGATTTGACTATAAAAATACTGCATTCAAAATTTTCGGTAAAATTTCTTATTCGTTTAAATGGCAATGGAAAATTACCACTGAAATGAGTAAATAAACACATTTGATGTTGTATACCTTTTATGGAAACGGTACCATGCGTGGAGCAGATAATGCTTACCCTTCCGAAGCACCTGATAATACCTCAGTTTTAAAGGGGTTCACACTGCTAGTGCCTTAGATTTGTATCGTTCTTGTTCATTTTTCTTATCTGTTTTGTCTTTGTCATAATGTCTCAATTCGTGTTGTCTGTAAATTGTCGTGATTTTGGATTTATGATTTTAGAATTCCCCTTTTCCTCATTCTTTCTTCGGTATTTCCTTGCCGATGTATTATATGTATATATACACATATTGTGTTTTGTTTTATTGTAAGAACAGTATGTTTTATTTTTAAATTTCATCATCTTATGAATAAACTTGATTTTCTTTCTATTCCTAACGGCTCACTTTCTGCTAAGATACATTTAAATTGCCATGCAAAGAAACTACAGTAATAGGCTATCAAAGGAGTAGAATCAGGACCACAAGCAGTCAGTTAAATTCGAATTCAAATTCAAAAGATACAATGAAACGCAATTCGAAAGGGTTATAATCAGGGCCTATTTACCGGTAAACGTGTAAACGGATAAACGTTAAAAGACCTTCGATGCAAGACGAAAAAAGGCGCATTAAAAGTTATATTACAGTTTAAGGATGGATTTTCTTTTAAGTTGAGCGCCTCTCAAAACAAGTAAAAAAGGGTATTAAACATAACTAATATTTTTCCTTCTATACGGTGATCGGTATAACAGTCATTCTTCCTTGCACATCTTTCCGTCTTACCTCTGGAGGCAAAATTTTTATTTGTTTGCATGTTTTTAGTTATCAGGAACAGTAATCACCATTTTACAGCTACATGGATAGAATTTTAAACGGTATATAAGGATACACGGTGTAGATTCAGGAACAGATTATAAGACACTGTTTCACAGATACACAATGTACACGGGGTGAATCAGGAGTAGTATGTAGACATTGTTTTACACAGCCAAGGGATAGGAATTTGAACCAGCGAGCTTAAAAGCAATAGATATATTAGGGCAAATCTCAAAACTGAAAGCAAAACATATACTAAGTGAGACATAATTCATTGAAATCAAACCAAATGTATACCAGTACATAAAACAAAAGTTTACGTCTATTTTAATTTGTCACCAAAAAAGAAAGAAATAACAATTAAAAGAACAAAATAAGATAATATGCGAGCTTCGGATGAAAAAAAAACATGCTATCAATACATCCTTTTCTGTCTAACGTTAGAGGCAAACATGTTTACATGCGTACGATTTGCAATTGCCTGATACCATATAAAGACGGATTGATCCAATGTAATGAAATATTGTAAGCGCAATATTTTCAGGTTCGCATGCAATCGTATCTTGTTTCTCCCCATGCTTACGTTTTTTAGTCGTATCTCAGTCAAAAGGGCAATAATTTGTCCTCTTCTGATTCAACCAGTCTGGTACTTTCGGTTTTAAGTCGGGCAAATAAATGTTCGAGTTTTGCATTTTCTGTGGTTGGGCATTTGCTATTATACATTATATTGTTTAAAAATTAGTACAGTGATCAAACTAATAGTAAATATCCCTTGCTCCCTTTTCCGACTTACGTCCGGGGGTAAAAATCATTCGTTTATATAAGTCTAGAGATGGACTGCGTGGTATTAGCTACAGTATATAAGACACCTTTTTACAGATGCACGGGGTAAAGTCGGGAACATTATATGAGACAGTGTGAATAGTGTATAAGAAAGTTTAGAAATCGACAGAATTATGATTAATTTATAAGACATTGTTTTAGAGAAAACGGAATAGAATCTGGGTCAATACACAAGACACTGTTTCAGAGATCACGGGGTAGAATCAGGATCAATATTTAAGACACATGGGTTAGAATAAGGATCAATATATAAGACACTGTTTGAGAGAGTGATGGAGTAGAATCAGGATCAATATGTAAGACACTTTTTAGAGAGCGACGGGGTAGAATCAGGATCAATATATAAGATAGAAAAAAGAAGGGAAACGGGGAATGTGTCAAAGTGACAAAAACCCAAAGGGGAGTAATAACAACTCAAAGCCACTGTTTTTGAGAGTGATGGAGTAGAATCGAAATAAATATACAAGCAAATGTTTTAGAGAACGACGGGTTAGAATCAGGATCAATATATAAGACACTGTTTTAGAGACTGACGGGGTAGAATCAGGATCGATATATAAGACACTGTTTAAGAGAGCGACGAGGTA
Source organism: Modiolus philippinarum (assembly GCA_002080025.1). Taxonomy (NCBI): domain Eukaryota; kingdom Metazoa; phylum Mollusca; class Bivalvia; order Mytilida; family Modiolidae; genus Modiolus; species Modiolus philippinarum. The sequence goes on along the minus strand of MJUU01015333.1, from coordinate 11,134 downwards.
GAATCAGGATTGATATATAAGACACTGGTTTAGAGAGTGATTGAGTAGAATCGGAATCAATATATAAGACAGTGTTTTAGTGAACGACGGGTTAGAATCAGGATCAATATATATAAGACACTGTTTTTGAGAGTGATGGGGTAGAATCTGGATCAATATATAAGACACTGTTTTAGAGAGCGATGGTGTATAATCAGGATCAGTATATAAGACATAATTTAGAGAGCGACAGGGTAGAATCTGGATCAATATATAAGACACAGTTTTCACAATTATAATGTACCGACTAGCCCATTGCCTGAAAGGGTCTTCTTTTGGAATGTTCAGGATAAAAAAGGGGGGCTTGGTATTTTTGGGGGCATGCAAAGAAACATCGGTTCCAATATAAAGTATTTTCTTTATTCAGCAATCTGTTGAATAATGTTTATATAGCTTTTGATAATCAATATGACATTTTCCTCTTTTCGTTTTCAATGGGTAGAAATACGATATAGAAGACTTAGTTGATTTTGAGGTCTGACCACAATTTATATATTTCTGGGCAACAAACACCCAACTTGCCTTTCTGTAATATTTATCATCCTTTCCCATTGTTATGTCAGCCTTTCCACAAAAGCCATATCCGGTTGACCCGGATATATCAGAGGTTGACCCTGGATATATCAAGCGATTCTCAAAACGTTTAAACGGCAAAAACTTTGATTCAAGCTATCACACGAAATCAAACGGATAAAAAAACTTCTATTGCATTTGCTCTTTCCGATTAACTATTCCAAAACAGAGTCATGATTACACAAATAGACAAACTAGACATAAAAAATGTAAAAAAAACTGAGTCGTTGATATACATGTATCCTGCAGAGCTTTGACGTTTCCACATTATGACGTCATAGAAGCTCCAAGGAACGATAAAATATCGTAACAAACAAAGGCAAATAATACCACAACAGTATAAATAACAAATTCAGAAAGGCAGAAGACTACCGATCTACCTTAAGTCTGGTTCTTAATCCGCTGATGAAAATATTAGATAAGTGAACACGTTTGTTTGCATTAAAGCATCGTTAAATTGTCCCAAAACCTGGATTTCGAAGTGGCATCAAAAATGATATTTTTAACTATGAGACGTAAGAAAATGATGCAAACGAAATCCTCAATCACCCCCTACCACCAACTTCAATCAGTTATCCATGTTTAAAATACCTCTTTAAATGGTTACTCTTTCAAAAATTTGGTTTAAACATGGTATCAATTCTTCCACTATGCGGAAGTCGACGCTTTTTCCTGATAATAACTGATCCAAGAAAAAACGTTCGTAATTATCACATTCTGACTTCCGACGATTTGCATCATGCATGCTGCAATGAACCCTTGTCCATCGATGCAGAGATAAACGTATACATAGCTCTTTACAGCAGACTTTTATAAGACCAAGGCAGTGCAGGCATAGTGTCTTCATCTTGAAAACGAACGAATACTGTAACCGAATATGGGTAATATACAAGACTATCATTTATTTTGAATGTACACATAAGATATCTTCAACTGGAATATAAAAGTGTTGTTTAATTTGATACGATGGATTCTATTGTTTTGAGAACAATAAGTTAGGGTTGAGCATAACTTATTCTTACATTGCACCTGCAAATTTAATTGGACCAACTGCTATAGAGGAAATTCGGATAACAAACATAAATGGCTAACCAGGTGTAAACATGGTAAAGTAATACATGGGTTGCGCTTTTGCGGGATCGCTCATTATTTTAGCCAAACGAGGAAGAATCTGGTACAAAACGGGTTCAAAGACGCTGATAGACGAAGATAGCAATTTCTTCATTTCCATTCAATTTTCGTTTTTTGTTGGTTGGAAATGTTTCTTCTGGATTTCTTTGTTAGTTGAAAGCAATTTTTTACCCGAAAGTTGAATAACAACGTAAGATTCGTTTGTAGAAAATATCTGTCCCTTGGTCCAACGTTTGATGACGTCATTTATCCTCCTGCTGACCCCAGATGACCTCGTCTAAATGACGAGTCGAATCAGGAATGGAAACGATGCGCAGCCCATGCATAATAAACTGAAATCTCTGTGAGTTATTTCGATTCTAATAGGACATTAACGGCACATTTTTATATTGATGGGACCTTTGGTCATCTATAATGGTCGCCATATATTACCTTTTCCAATAATGGAATGTACCAATCACGCCACAAACAAAATGTTAACATTGCATCACGATCATAGATTTGTGTTATTTTAACATGACGCAACCGGTAATTGTCCCATTTTCATGCCGTCACAAGGACAAAATCGTTTTTTTGCAGTGGGAGTAAGCTAAAAAGTCATTCTTTGTGGCATGTTGCTCAAATGTTTATCACTTTTTAACATCACTAGTGATCTCAAAATGTTTTAAAAACGTCAGATTAAAAAAAATGGAATGTGACTTTGATTGGAATGTCCATCGCTTTACACATATTTTTAAATACATTTGATAATTGAAGACAATTTTAGCAAACGTGACTGGCATCATGATTTAACAATGCTTTTACAACATTTGGGAATGTTATAGGTAGACTCAAAAAGTTTACACTTTTTATATTGAATTACAAAAACAAGATAACAGTTAACACCTATAATGATCGAATACTACAATCAAATGCCATAATTCACAGCGAACTGCACCAGGAAAATAATAATGAAGACAAGGACAAATAAAAAATCCAGGAGTGTGTGTTAAGATATACTGGATTGGTTATGGACTCGTTTTATTTAATAATGTTGTGATTGAGGCCTCGCCTCACCACGTTGTTCAAATGTATGCATGTTTACCTATGTCCATATTTTACACATCTTTCCAAAGGCTAAACATTGGCACGAAGTGTATACACACAGGTCAGGGTCAGCCATTGTTTATGTTGACATTCCATTCTACGTCACCAGTTATGTGGTCGATCTTATAAGGCCACGCAAACTGTATTTTAAGGCAAATGAAATTACCGAGCACCTTCCACCAAATAACATTTTTTTTTCCGCGAAAATGTTGCCAAAACGTTCAAAAACGCAATTTCAATGGCGGAAATGGAAGTAAATGCAAAAAGAAATAGCGAAAGTTTAGAGCTCTGAAAGAGAAAGTCAAGAGCTTTGATCAACACAATACTGCAGTTCAACATTTTATTTTTACCAATACTCTTAACTGAAATTGAAACATGAATTTAAGTTGACAATATTTAACTGGTAAAATGCACATGAAATGTGGACTAATACAAATAATACAAATAACAATTGTTGCAAAGTATGTGCAAAATATTTATAATAGATGAAAAAGGCACAAACCATTTCATAATTGGGGAGGAGAGCATATCTTTATGTTACCGTAGAAAAAATAATTCTGGCCAGCATCTGTTTTGAAGTTAAAAAAATTCTGTCCCATGTTTTATCCAAAAAAAAAATCTATAATAAATGGTTTTATATTGACTTTATTGAGGGAAAAATCTTTGCAAAGTTGGAATAGGGAAATTATTTCATATCACTTTTGTTACAAATAATTCAATTGGTTCAATTACTATCACATGGTGTAATGTATTTCAATATATAGCCCAAAAATACTCTAAGCGGGCTGTATCGCTTGTGCAGGCTGTATTGAGATCTGATACAGCCCGCTGAGGAAAAACCTTGATTCGGACCTGTACCTTTTTACAGACCTCGCCTTCGGCTCAGGCTGTAACAAGGTACAGGGTCCTTATCGCGGCTCTTAGGCAGTCTGTAAATCCGGATGCAGCCCTCTACACAAGTTGCTATTACATAAATATATTATATATACTGCACATACCAGTCACCTACTTCAATCAATGGATGTCGGATGCTTTGGTCCATAACAGAAAGTGTATGACAATCTTTGCCATAAGTTGATGAAGACCAAAGAATGGGCTATAACACGTTATGATGTGTGCAATTTGGCATGTAGAGCTTATATTCATTCAGTCGAACCTCTTGAAAATATTGCCCCTTCACAAAAATTGAAATGGTCTGTGCCAATATATTTAACATGATGAAAAATTGATCATATTATCTTTTGTCAAATAATAGTTCTTCCAAACACTAAACATATATTCTTTTCTTTTCCAGTTAAACCAAATCAACTTACCTGCTGGCAGAGCAAAGTATAGGTCTTATGGTCAGGAAGCAATGACAAATGCTTACCTTGCAGTGATGTAGGAGAATATGTCTATCAACAAAGCAGCCAAGTCTTTTGGGGTACCTTTCCAGACACTGAGGGATAGGGTCGCAGGACAAGTAGACCCAGAGTGCTGTACTATGGGGAAGCAACCTTTATTGTCACAGGAAGAGGAGGCAAGGCTTGTTAACTTTAAGGAGATGGCGGGGATGGGATATGGTTACACGAGACAGGAGGTAGCCGATATGGCAACAGTCTATGCAGTACAATTAACTAAGAAGGAAAGGCAAGATCCTGGGTTCAGTATGAAATGGTTTTACGGATTTCTTGGACGTTGGCCAGAGCTGAAAGTAGTTAAACCAAGATCTTTGGAAGTGACCAGGGCTAAAGCAGCTAATGTGTCCAATGTATCAAAGTATTTTATGGAACTTCAGTAAACACTTAATAAATATGATTTGAAGGATAAGCCCGTGTTAATCTTAAATGTAGATGAAAAGGGACTTACAATTAATCACAGGCCAGCTAATATTGTAGCTGGATGTGATACAGATGCACAGGAAGTTACTACTGGAAAGGGGCAAAAAATAACTCTACTAGGTTGTGGGAATGCAGTTGGAAATGCCTTACTCCCTTACTTCATATTCCCCAGGAAATGAATGGTAGACGGTCTCATGAGTGGCTCATCTGTAGGTGCAGTAGGCACCGTATCAGAATCTGGATGGTCCAATTCTTCCATCTTTCTTGACTGGTTAAGTAACCATTTCACAAAATTTATCCCAAATGGCCAGAAGGTACTTTTGATGTTTGATGGACACAAATCACATGCCGCATTAGATGTTCTTGAGTGGGCAAAGAATCATGATGTTATATTACAAGTATTGCCTGCACATACCAGTCACCTACTTCAACCATTGGATGTCGGATGCTTTGGTCCATAACAGAAAGTGTATGACAATCTTTGCCATAAGTTGATGAGGACCAAAGAATGGGCTATAACACGTTATGATGTATGCAATTTGTCATGCAGAGCTTATTTAACTGCTGTAAATGCAAACAACCTTCAATCTGCTTTTGCAAAGACTGGAATTTTTCCTTTTGATGTGAACATTATTGACAACTTGCCTTTAAAACCTTCCGTGGTGTTTATTGGAAAGGATGATAATGTTGCAGTTGAAATAGTTCATCAGGTGTTGGATGCAGGTGGTGATAGAGTGGAGGTGGGTTATGATAGTGAGAATTTAGTTGTTCAGTTTGAAGCAGAGAGGGTTGGCGAAAATGAGACATAGAACAGAGTGTGAATGAACGCGGGGATGCAGTTCAAGAAGAATGTGAGGAAGTCAGAAGCGAAGGCGAGAGTGATTTTTTAGTGAGAAAAATAGCAGCTGTTAAGCGCGTTAAAGGAGAGAGAAAGACAAAGAAGAGGAATGTTATGAGTGGAATTGTGAGTGGAAAGACAGTGACTGAAGATGCAGGGTTGGAAAAGGTGAGAGACCACAAAAAGAAATATCCTGGTAAGAAAAGTTGTGACAATGCTGTAATAGGGGAGAAAGAATGTAATGAAAAATGTGTGCAAGGGAAAAGGTCGAGTAAAGCAGGAAAGAGAAACGTTGGAAGAAAGAGGACAGATAGTAAGACAGGAAAAGGGAGGGGGAAAAGGCTAAGATGAGTGTGAATTCACAGGAAGCAGGTCCTAGTCATGTGTATATCAGTGGTGAGTCAGATTTGGATACATAGAGTGAGAGTTAGATAAGAGAGGATGAGAAGTGCTGTGTATGTAAGCTTTTCACACCTGATCAAGTGAGGAAGAGTGCAAGTTTGGTGTTCACCAAGTGGGCGCGGTGTGATAGTTGTGGGCATTGGGTGCATTAAGTGTATTGTACGAAAGTGATGGTTATTAGGAGGGACGATAACTTTCTATGTGTACATTGTGAGGGATGAATGCATTTATGATTGAATAAAAAGTATATACATTTGTAACCAATATTTTTTTTCATTTTACTTAAAAAGATTTTTGAAGGACACAGCATAAATTCCCTGATTCATGTTACAATAATGTTTATTGCTTTCATGATATAATTTCAAATATAAAACTTTATAAGATTGAAACCAAATTAAATTAAGTTTCGATTCCAACACATAAAATGCAGTTTGCTTGGCCTATATTTTATGGAAACCTACATAAGTCATGTGACCGATTTTATGGTACGTGACAACTCCGCCATTGTTATTTTTCATGCCGGTTATGTATGTCAGAAATCAACATCTAGCATCTCCTCTCTGAAACAACAGCAACATCTGCAACACTGAAGGGTTCAACTCTCATTATTACATAAAACTAATAATAAGTAATATAGCGGAAAAAAGAAAAAAGCTAAAGATTCTTAGGTTTATCGGTACACGGGGATAATTTTATAAAATGATGTAAAAAAGCAGTTATACAGGCAGATATGTCAAATACAAGAAATTACCATGCTGTTAACCTTAACGAATGAAATAAGCATGAGATAGGAAACTCCTGTCATAAATCATTTAATTTCAAGATTACAATGAAATAAAAATATGTAATCTGGTTTCCCATAGGGATATTATATTGACCACCTTTAATTCTGTTAAACAGTAAAACCAAGTTGTGTGAAAATTTGCATTAAAACGAAATATACGTAATTTAAAGAAGTAAATCTGAAATCATATTACTTAATACAGAAGAAGTTATAGAAATCAGCTGTGTACCCGACTTAATGAGGCGCATATCTTCAATATATATAGAAACATTCTGTGAAGTTTCAAAGATCTAGGTTGAAAACTGTTCGAGGAGTTGTTTCACAAAATTGTTACCACATTCCCCCCCACCCGCCATCCGAACATTCACCATATTATAACCCGAATTTGCACTCCGTGCAACCGGACCAAAAATCATAACTTTCAATGGATGAAAGTGGTCTTTTTATAGACAGTAAGAAGATGTTTGTAGGGATTTTTGTGAAGTTTAGGGATCCAGCAAATAGTAGGTAAGGTGTTATCTTTAGTTGGAACTTTGAGGTTCTGTATCTTTGTTAAGTTTCCAACTAATATGGGTCTTCTGGGAACCACTTAAGCACTGGCCACTGGGTTGGTGAATACCCACGGGTACTAACAATCAAACTGCAGAGGCATCGGCCCAGTGGTTAGAAGTAACAACAAAAAAAAACGAAATCAAAATAATAAAAACTAGCAGACAGGAAACAACTGTAATTTATATTTCCTAGTTGCTGAAAGTTTTATTATTAAACACATTTCAAATACTTTGACAGTGTTTTTGACATGAAACTTCTCCATCAACTTTCAGTTTTTTATCACTTTTGTAGTGTACGGGAAGGCACAATTTAAGAGCAGAACCGATAAAGAACTCAAGGGCAAATAAGTGCTATATATAACTAAAACAAGCTATTATCTATGATGACATTCATTTGTATCAATTATTATATTGTAAGAAAAGTTTAGGTTGACTGGGCGGAGTTACCTGTCATTCAGGATTTGGTCATTCCAAAACATGAATAGTACAATAGACCAAATACATAATGATCGAATTAAGCGATCTATAATTGTTTACACTAGCAGATATGTTATTATCTTGTTTGGCCATTTTGATCTTGTCGCGATCTTGACAAGCTTAACATATTTTGTTAAGACTTTTTAAGATTTTCAGTCGTATTTCAAGATAATTGCTTTCAAGGACGATTAAGAGCTGTTCAGTTTATCAAGATCAAACAAGACAACTACTTCAAGGCCGGTCAAGATGTGTTAGGTTTGTCCAGATCAAACAAGATCAAAGATCTAAACAAACTAAATTAGTCTTGGTCGTTCCTGAACGAAATTAACAAGTTGATCTTGTTTGATCTTAAACTATCTGAACACTTCTTGATCGTCCTTGAAATCATTTATCTTGAATACCAACTTAACATCTTACAGTGTCTTAACAAAATTGTGTTAAGCCTGTCAAGATAGTGATAAGATCAAAATGGCCAAACAAGATCAAAACATATCTGCTAGTGTTAATTATTGAATGTTCCTATTTACATCTTTGGGCGTAGAAACTACAAACGATTTGGTTTTGAAAAGTGTTCACTATAAAGATAAGTACCTGATTATTAATGATTAATTTGATTGTCATTTTTAACACCTAATTGTTGGCACTACACTGAAAAAGTAGACTTACCCCAGTTCAAAGCTAAAGGCAGTCCCCGCCCAGTCAATCCTAAATTTTAATACAATACCTCAGTCTGTATTTTCTATATAAATTGCTTATTTAATATTTTTCACACTTGTCACAACAGACTATTTGCCGGTCAATAGTTTCAAGGACTATTGACTAGTGATGAACTATTCGCTGGTCATTAAATAGGACGGGGAACTAATTTCCCTTCGCTTCGCCTGTCTTGCGAAACTACAGTAGGGTGCAGACATAAACTCTCGTCCAAGTTAACTTGGGGAGCAGTTACAGTACTTGTAGGGTAAAACATAACCATTTTATGGTGTATGGTGTATGGCGTAATGGTGTATGGTTCAATGGTGCATGGTGTATGGTTCAATGGTTCATGGTGTATGGTGTAATGGTGTATGGTGTTGCAACGTGAACCATACACCATACACTATGAACCATACACCATACACTATGAACCATACACCATGCACCATAACCCATACTCTGTACTCGGTAACTTTGGACCATACACCAGACACACGATCGAGCGACACGATGTGAACGAGAGACAATGAACTGCATGG
>MJUU01015331.1:133569-158503 GCA_002080025.1 Modiolus philippinarum | reverse complement strand
GATAAAAAACATGGCCGCCAGCGCGGAACTTAGGTTTAACATTGGACCTTATGGGAGAATTCACATTTTCTTCTTCTCATCTGAAACCACTGAAGCAAATTCAACCAAACTTTACAGGAATGATGTACTTAAGGTCCTTAACAAAGATGGTTCATATCGTTCTGAACCAATAAAAAAACATGGCCGCCATCACGGAAGATAGTTTGACAGGCCCTATGGGAAATTCACATTTTCATTTTCTCCTCTGAAACCACTGAAACAAATTCAACCAAACTTTACAGGAATGATGTATGGAAGGTCCTTTACAAAGAGTGCTCATTTCGTTCCGATCCGATTAAAAACATGACCGCCACCGCAGAACTTAGTTTTAACATTGGACCCTATGGGAAAATTCACATTTTCATCTTCTTGAAATTCTGCTCTGAAACTGCTGAAGCAAATTCAACCAAACTTTACAGGAATGATGAACTGAAGGTCCTAAACAAAGATTGCTCATTTTATTCAGATCCAATAAAAAACCTGGCCGCCAGCACAGAACATAGTTTATTTTGGCCCTATGGGAAATTCACATAAAGACATGGCCACCATACAGAACATCTAAAACCCTGCTTCAGCATTTTGTCAGGTGAGCGATACAGGCTCAGTGTCTGAGCCTCTAGTTTCAATTTGGCTGTTCCATATTTTCATTGTTTTTTGTCTCGCCCGCGACGAAAGTCGCGAAAGCGAGACATATGCGTGCAAAGTATGACTACGGCGACGGCGACGGTGTTAACTTTTACTAAATGCAGGATATTTTGAAAACCCTTTGATGTAGGATCATCATATTTGGTCCAGGGGTAGTACTAATCAAGGGCTACCTGACGGACATAGCGATATGTGACCTTGACCTCAATTTCACGGTCTTCTGGCCACGTTAAGTTTTTCTGCTTAAGTCCATTTCTCAATAACTAGAAGTGGTAGGTTGATAATATTTGGTATGTAGGTTGGTCTTGGGTAGTACATGTCAGTCTGGCAGGTGACTTTTGTCCTTGACCTCAATTTCACGGTCTAGTGGCCACGTTAAGTTTTTCTGCTTAAGTCCATTTCTCAATAACTAGAAGTGGTAGATTGATGATATTTGGTATGTAGGTTGGTCTTGGGTAGTACATGTCAGTCTGGTAGGTGACTTTTGTCCTTGACCTGGATTTCACGGTCTAGTGGCCATGTTAAGTTTTTCTGCTTAAGTCCATTTCTCAATAACTAGAAGTGGTAGGTTGATAATATTTGGTATGTAGGTTGGTCTTGCGTAGTACATGTCAGTCTGGCAGGTGACTTTTGTCCTTGACCTCAATTTCATGGTCTATATAGTGGCCACGTTAAGTTTTTCTGCTTAAGTCAATTTCTCAATAACTAGAAGTGGTAGGTTGATAATATTTGGTATGTAGGTTGGTCTTGGGTAGTACCTGTAAGTCTGGCACTTGACTTTTGTCCTTGACTTCAATTTCACGGTCTAGTGGCCATGTTAAGTTTTTCTGCTTAAGTCCATATCTCAATACCTAGAAGTGGTAGGTTGATAATATTTGGTATGTAAGTTGGTCTTGGGTAGTACATGTCAGTCTGGCACTTGACTTTTGTCCTTGACCTCAATTTCATGGTCTAGTGAGCATGTTCACTTTCTGATTAGTTCACACAGATTTCACATCAATTTAGAGGCCAGCAGGGATGGGCGAGACATCTTTTAGGGTCTTCACTTGTACTAAAATGTTATAATCTGTAGACACGACTATTTTCGCCCTTTCAACCAAAGTTACACTGCAAGGTTTGCCTACATCTATTTCGATGTGCCCCGTGTTGGCTATCGATGTTGTTTTTGTCCTTATTTTTGTCTTTCGTCGGGCTACCTAATGACAAATATTTGTAGGCATACATTGCCCGATTTTACTTTTTTCTCATTGACCACTCCCGACATGTGTTGCTTCAATGACATATTTTAGCTGCAATAGATGTTGCTCAACATTTTTATTCTCTTCTTGTAACCCTGGTGCTTTCAGCTGCATAACCCTGAGTATCGCCCAAGTAGGCACTCCATGGCTGGTGGGGAGCAAGGGAGTGACCTTGATGTAATTTTTGTCAAGAATACCGCTTAAGTGCACGCTAGGGGCCTTCTTGATCTTGCTCGAGGGGGTGAATATTGTTCACCTCTAGTTGAAGACTGTAGACAGGAATTACAGCCCTGTCCTTGATAAACTGGAGTTTTCTATGTATCATGTGTGTTTTTGTCACATGTACATTCAGTCCATATCCTTTCATTTTTCCTATTATATACCAATTTGTTTGTAAATGACAATGAATCATTTTAGTTTGGCTTAGTGGAGTTTAGGGGGACTATTACAGTACCCTAAGTGTCTACATCTGTATTTATGTCTGAGTCTCATTTAGAACTATACGGGAAGGTTCATCATACCTGCATGCAGGTGTATAACAGTGGGTTCATTCCAGCATTATATTCATCTCATTTGGATAAAAATTTCTAGGGTATAATTTCTACAACACTCTAATACGATAGTGAGTATTTATCATTTGAATAAACAGCAAGGTAGAAAAACAGTAGGTATATGTTCATATCAGGACATTTTACACGGCGGAATCAAAGTATGCTACAGGCGCAGCTTTCTTTTACTTTTTTGCATGAATTGACTTGCATTCAAGTTTTCAGTTGAGTTCAGATCATGGTCACTGCACATTGTAGGATCATCAAACATTGCATATGCATGCATCTCTGAATGACTTGTCATCAGCATCCAGGCATATTTGGGTCACTATGACCTACATTCTCTGCTTGATTGAGTCATTGCATCATTGCAAAACTTGAGATAAATGGAGCAGATATCTAATGTGGGTTTCAATATAAATGAAACAAATATATCACATTGGTCTCAAGATAAATAAAACCAAAAATCATAGTATGATATTGGTCTCAAGACAAGATAGATGAAGCCATTACATCATTTGTGACTAAGATAATTGAAACCAAGGTATCATGTTGGTTTTAAGATAAATGAAAACTAATGTATCTGACAGGTGGGTCTCAGGAAAATGAGTCGTATCATCAGGGATCTACAGATAAGCCAATAAAGAAGCCAATGTATCAAAGTGCTTAAGATAAATATAACAAATCTATCTTGAGTCTCTAAGTAGAAGAATAAGTTTTAAAATAAACCAATGTATCATTGGTCTCCATGCAAATGAAACCGTTGTATTGTATGCATAGGTGTTAACCTGTGAGAAGGACTTTGTGGGAGATCTCCTTCTTAACAATTTTTGTTTGTGGGAGATTTTGCGCAGCGACCATAAACAGGCATTTTTTTGTAATTCTCTTCTTTTCATAAAAAGATAACTTTAAAAGAAAATTGAGTAATTAGCCAAAACTATTATAAGATTAATTAACTAAAACATAATTAATTGCTTTGGGTGGCTTCTTTTATCATGTTGTGTAAGTAATTACTGTTTTCAGTATATATAAAGCAGTAAAATAAACATCTTTATGTGAAAATAATAATTTTTTTCTTAAAATATTGCAATATTTTGCTATTGTGGGAGATTTTTTCTCTTTGTGGGAGATTTTGGTCTCCCACGAGGGAGAATCTTATCAAGTGGGAGATTTGATTAGTTAGTGGGAGTCTCCCTCCCAATGTGGGAGGGTTAACAGTCTGGAGATAATTGACAGCAGTGTGTCATGGTAACTGAAAACAATACATCATAGAGGTTTCAAGATAAAGGAAACAAAATGTATCATGCTGACTTCAAGATAAGTGAAACCATGAATAAAAATTCTTGTCGAACTGAGTTAAAAGGTAAAATAATAAATATATACACATATTATGTCAAACTGTAAAAATATGATTGAAAAACAAAAGACGGAGGTGGGGATGGGCCTACCGGTATGTATTAAATGGGTTTTAATAGACCCTTTCACGATAACTGCGGTCCTGAATTTTGCACATGCGCTCATATGCCTTTGAGTAAGTAATATGCAACGTCATAGTATACGTGACGTCTTGATTAATTGTCCTACGACGTCATTTTTGCGGGAACTGTTTTCATTTTCCACTCAAAATCGCAGGACCGCAGTTATCGTGAAAGGGTCTATAATGGATGTCATTTGTAAATTGTAGGTCTCAAGATAAATGAAAGCAATGTATCAATTGGTCTCAATATAAAGTAAAGTTAGTTTATCTTATGGATCTCCAGCTATATCCTCTGAGTTTTCTAGATTTATTTTTGTAGAGAAGAAATATTGAAAAATGACCTGTTAAAAATATTTTCCAGATTTTACAAACATAAGCCATGATAGGAGGTCCCATATTTTAATTAGATTTATTATAAACATTTACCATATCCATCATCAGGCTGTCCAAATTTCCATTTACTATAAAAATTAAACATTTACATAGAGGAGAGGAATCTTCAGAATATTATACAAGTTAATAGTAATATGATTTATCTGTAGTATAAACAGATCTATCTTCATTTGTAAACACTTGTCCAGATAAAAATTGAAGGTTGATGACAGAGATATATCTACTGGAATCTCTCAATGATACCTATATACTATTCTATATGGTTATTATTTCTTTCATATTTTTTTGTGAAAAGACATTAGAGCATTAAATTTCAAATTGTTGCTCTTTGTACAACTAAAGGTGTATAAAAGGACTGTCCCTTCTTTATAATGTGATGTAAATAGGGTTTTCTTTTAGTTCCTATATTTATTTAAGTTACAGCTCAAAAATCAGACTAAAATGTACTGTAATATGCTTAGTTGAATGTGGAAAAGTTAGCATGGTTAGCATTGATTAACTTTTAATTGTAGAATTTAACCATAACAATGAAGACTCTAAAAATAAAACAGATTTTTTTATTCTTTATAGATGTGTATATGCATATTATTTTGCAATTTTTTCCCAAAAGAGGTAAGAAGTTAAAAAAAAACTTGTTTGCTTGATTTGGGTAAGAAATGGAAATTCTGCATCCACTTTGTACATCATGGTTGGTTTTGTACCTTTTTGGAAACACTAATTGTACATCTGTTAAAAAAATGTAGTGTTGTCAGTGTTCTATCCAACTACAAAAGGTCTATTTAAAAATAACAAAGTAAACAGACTGCTCCCTGTCACACCATAGAGGATTTTTTTTTGTTCATTTAATTATTTAGAGTAAGGATAATGCACGATTTTAATTTATTTACCGGTACTATGAAGATACAGCATGATTCTGGCCATTGATTGCACACCTGTACAAATTCTGGACCGTGTCGGAAGTAAAGACTCCATTATCCGATCAATAGTCCTTGAAGCACTTCATTTTAATACAGTATTTAAAATCACATTGTTTGATTTGCAGACTTTAATCTTTTTAATTTTGTTTGAAGTAAAGGGTATCAGATACTACTTCAGGAATAGAGATTTCCTCCGGCGCTTTTTCTTTATAACCAAAAACATCTGAGTGGAAAATAAAATAAGTGATTACATCATTTATATAGATCTAAATCATTGTTGTTATTGAAGGACAGTTTTAAGCTTTCAAAATATTTATTTTTAATTTAATTTTAAATCGTTTTAAGATTTTTAGATACATGACCTTGTTATCTCAATATTATCTCTTACTATTAGTTGTTTAGGACTGATTATGAAAAATATTAATGTTGATAGGATTAATTTATAATACTAATTGATACTGGATTGAATTAGATGGTGACCTTCCATGACATAGCTTTTTAAGAGCTTTGGAAAATGATATTCCTCAGAAGTATGCCTCAGTAGTATATTCAAACTATTGTCCTTCTGTACCTATAAGTATACTATTATATTTCATACTTTGAAAAGGTTACCCAAAGATGATAATAAATTGGGAGTTATATATTTACACAAAACATATTTTTTAAAAATGTGCGAGAATGGTTTATAAATATTTTGTGCCTTGCCTAATTCAGTGTGAGCCCTTATTTTTGCTCTGCACTTTACATCACAGTACAAGTTCAACACAGAAGAAATATATAAACCATCTGATATAATACAATAATTACAGAATCTGTCTTTTAGAGAATTTTCCTATTTCTACAGCACATTAAAAGTTTTTTCTGAGGCTCAAACTTTTAATATCTAACCATATCAATTGCAGAAATATGGAAATATTTGGCTAGACCTTGTTGACTATCAAACACCCATTTACTGTGCATGTTCAGTTCCATTGAACCCCAAGGGAACCCCATGATATAGAAAAAGGACCCAGTATTCCAGGCTGTGGGGTACAACCCCTCCAAAACTGGATGTCGGTGGTTGTGTTGGACGTATAAATACAGAACCCATCTTTGAGATGGGATGTAAACTCAGGATCACGTGTTGAAAGAAATGCCAGGCTTCCTGCACGTTAAAGAACCCTTGTAGCAAGCTCTTTTTGAGTGGTCCATAGGTGATTGGCTACAAGGCTAAATTCCCCACCCCTTTTGATTTCCAGTGGCAGTCAGAATTTCCTGTCCCATGACTCTTTCCATACCCCAAAGTGATTATTGTCTCGCCTGCAACGAAAGTCGCTGAAAGCGAGACATAGGTATAGCAATCCAGCGGCGACGGCGGCGGCAGTGTAAACTTTTTTCTAAAACCTTCATAACTTTTCAAGGGTAATACATACAAACATCATCTTTGGTCCACAGCACCACCAAGTGATGACCTTTCCAGCAGCATATATTTTGGATGACCTTGACCTCGTTTTCATGGTTCAATAAGCATATAAACATTGCGACATAGTTTCACATTCAAGTCCTTTTCTCAGGAACTATAATGCCTAGTCTTGTCATATTTGGTCTATAGTGAGATCTATACGGGTACATGGCAGTCTGACACCTGTCGTGTTGCCTTGACCTCAATTGCATGGTTCAGTGAACTTAGAAAATCTGCGACATAGTTTCACATTCAAGTCCTTTTCTCAGTAACTGTTACACCTAGACCCGTCATATTTTGTTTGTAGGGAGATCTATATAGGTACACGCCAGTCTGACACCTGTCATGTTTCTTTGACCTCAATTTCATGGTTCAGTGACTTTATTAAATTTTTACATTCAAGTCTATTTCTCAGCAACTGTAGCCTCTAGACTCACAATATTTGTCCTATAGCAAGATTTATTTGGGTATATGCCAGTCTGACATTTGTCATGTGACCTTGACCTCAATTTCACGGTCTAGTGGCCACGTTAAGTTTTTCTGCTTAAGTCCATTTCTCAATAACTAGAAGTGGTAGGTTTGTAATATATGATATGTAGGTTGGTCTTGGGTAGTACATATCAGTCTGGCAGGTGACTTTTGTGCTTGATCTCAATTTCATGGTCTAGTGGCCACGTTAAGTTTTTCTGCTTAAGTCCATTTCTCAATAACTAGAAGTGGTAGGCTGATAATATTTGGTATGTAGGTTAGTCTTGGGTAGTACATGTCAGTCTGGCAGGTGACTTTTGTCCTTGACCTCAATTTCACAGTCTAGTGAGCATGTTCACTTTTCTGATTAGTTCACTTAGATTTCACATCAATTTAGAGTCCAGCAGGGACAGGCGAGACATCTTTTAGGGTCATCACTTGTTTATTAAGAAACTTGTTCTCATCTTGATATAGCTGAAATATCTCTCAGTAGATGTTAAACAATATTCAATCAATCAATCAGTTCCATTGATGTTTCCATCATAATAAACATTTTAGGTTTTAGAATAACATGCACATTATCACAACCAAAAAATTACAAAGAGACTTGAAGCAAGTCTAGCCTATACAAGCATAAAAAAGGTGCAATAAACTAAAATTATGCCGATATCTTTCTTATAATTGACAGAAATAAAGAGAAAACATGAGGGGAAATACACTAGAATCAAAATATCAGTGTATTTTGTAGAATTCAACTTGTGGTTTTGATACAGTTCTGTAACATTTCAATTAAAAGCTGAACTTTGGAAAATCAAATATCAAATATCAGATGTACTTGTAAATATTCCCATGGCTTCATCTTGTTCTTAGATTAGTGAAGTAACATGCCCAACACCCACTTGATCATGTAAGATGTCGCCAACTGATGACAAATTCTATGTCATACATCACGTTTATTGTGCCAGCTTAGTTTTTTGCTAATTGCATTAACCTTTATTGCTTCGGATCCCATTATTATTGTCAAAATTGAATTGCAGCAAGAATTCGTTTTAGTTGAAACCTATAATTTGTTGACGTGTGAGAGTTCATTAAGATTGAGAGGAAGGATTTTTTGGAGGAAAATTTGAAAGGATAATAAGCAATTTGATTTTTAAAGGCAATGAGACATGAATACCAACTTGTTTTAAACTTGATTGTGAATCAGAGTATTTGTTTTTAATGTGAAAGCTCAGCTGCACTTATTTGTACTCCAGAAAACTGATTAAAATTTGGAATGTTTTAGAACTGGTTTTTTGTGCACAAGAAATGAGCTGTAAAATCAGTCTGTATCTAGTCTTCAAATATTGCTCCATATTGTTAAAAAATGTAAGATATAAATATTAACAAGAATAAGTGTTATGTCAAAAAATGTATGCAATGACATACAATAGAGTTTAAAAAAAAAGTTTTTTGTCCAATGGTATTAAACGGCAAACATCATTTTATATTTTTATAGTATACATAAAGTATACATTTATCAATTTCAGGGTAAATTCTGAAGAAAACTAACAAAAGAGAGAAAAACCCATATAAAATTGTGGTTGGGGGATTGAAAAACATGGAATTTTTTTACATGTATTATTATGGCCTAATTTGAAATAAATACATTGGTGAAATCCCCGTCTAATCAAATATTTGTCTTCTCCGAGAGACAGATTCTAAATATATTATAAACTTGAGTGTTCTGACATCCTTCACTATCCTGCATATATTTTACTGCACGCTACTATTGAGGATAGATAAAATAAAAGTTGCAATGAGAAAAATTAAGCAAAACATGGTGCAAAGAACAAAAAGTTTATGCATATATTTAACATCTTAAAAGATTTTTTTACGCAAAAAAGGAAGTTTAAATTTCAACAGGGCACACTGGGTAGTCCATTAGTTGAATGTCTTGTTCTTGGGTTACTGTACAGAAATTTGATTGATAGAGATTACACTTTGTATTCAATCACTGAAGACTTTATATTAATAATAGATCTATCATAAGTAATATAACACTACAAGTATATACCAAGTGATCATCAGAGGTGTCTCTGTATTGTTGTCTATGTTGGCAGTGATAGATAACATCTCCTTCTAGCTTTATTCCTTATTTTCATGAATGTAAAGATTTTCATGTTAATTTAATGATATAGTTCAAAGTAAAAAAAAAAAGAAAAGAAAAAAACTTTTGAAATTTTAAGAGAATTTATATTTCAAAATAATGGTTAGTTTCTAAATAATGACTGTGACAATTAGTATCACCAAATTCTAAAGCAACAGAAGCCAATTCTCAAAACCAAGTAAATTTTCTTTGCTGGGTTGCAAAAATATAGGCTGGGCAGATTGTCCCCATAGAAAATAACCACTGGAATTCATGTGGAATTCCAATGGAATCCCAGTGGAATTTTTGCCTTAAATTCCACTGGATTCCATTGGAATTCCATGGAATAATCTGGCTGCAATTCCATTGGAATTGTCATTGGAATTCCAGTCGTATTTCAATGGATTCCAGCATTATCCACTGGAATCCCACTGGAAAAATCATTGGAATATTAAATTGAATATTCCATTGAATCCCTCTAGAATTCCAAAGAAAAGTAATAGATTCCAGTGGAAATCAATCGATCGATCCAAGATACATGTAGAATTATAATATCAAATTTTACATGAAATTACTCTGTAATGCCTGAATGGTCACAGTGCTTATTGCATCTATGTCATGTACATATGTCACAACTTTTCTTTGTCCAGAATTCCATTAGTTTAAGTGATGGTATGTTCTATAAGAATAGTTGTTCCCATAGTTATTTCATCAATACTAATACCCCCCAAAAATAGCCAAGATTTTTTCTATCCCAAAAAAAAATCTATGAATTTCTTGAACCCCAAAAAAAGCAAAATTCGGAAATTTAAACCCCAAAAAATAGTACCAGCCTAGGTACAGGAAAAAATTTAGAGTACCCCCCCTGGGAGTTGTTCCTTAAATTTGAAAATTTCAATAGTACGATATTTCCCAGTCATGTTTCTAGTTTGATACGTGTGATATTATAAATTCATTTGAGAACACCGCACGTGCAAACAACGTACAAAATTGTCACTGACTAGGGATAATAAAATTAACAGAATTGAGGCCTGGCAGAACATTTGAAAATATTATTTCGGTCGGCGATTTAGTGATGCATTGCTTACCTACACCACAGTATTCCGTACCTTATAGATCATTATTTGTCTTTTAATGTAAATTATGTGATAAAGATCGTATTAATTGTGTGCTGAAAAAATATTAACAACAATCTTTGATGAGCTAGCTGGCATCTCTCAGTTTCATTCATCTTAATTTTGCGCCTATTGATGCCGAGAAATCTTCACGCTGATTGGATACGATGCAACTCCCGCAGTGTGGCTGACCAATCAGAGTTACCAATTTATCGGGCTTTCGGTTTATCAGAAATATATAACATGGATTTTACTGATAACGACTTGGGCATCGGTAAAAGAATTGTTTACGCTAAAGAATAATCTTCACATACGTATTTACATTCTGTTTTATTTTTTTTTAATCTTCCAAATGTGCTTTCATTTTTTACAACAACAATCCTGTACGTAGACTAGTCGTAGAACTTTGTTGAAAAGCTGCTATGAAATTCACTCTCCTCGATCTTTCCATTCTCCTAGAAATTCACTTAAATATCTTCAAATAGTTGTCTGTTAGTAGTAATTGTCAAAAATCGCTGATCATACGAGACATTTTTCGTGGGTTCCCCCATATATAGGCGCTTCAGTCCTGGACATGTCTGCGGCATGGTTAAAATAATAATAAAAAAAAATAATGGCAAAAGGGGAGGGGTGACAAAAAACAACAAAGATATTTATTCTATTCTCTTGAAATTAGAAAAAAAAATCCTGTGAAAAATAATAATTTTAAGACACATGCATATTCCAGTGACATTCCGCTGAGCCCAACTATTCCAATGGAATTCCAGTGGAAATTTATAATTTTTCCACTGGATTTTTTTATTCCAGTGGAAAATTTTAATTCCAGTGGAAAAACCAGTGGAATTCCACTGGATTTTTGCATTCCAGTCGAATGCTCTGGAATTCCACCTGATTCCAGTGGAATTCCACAGATATTTTCTATAGGGGTGGAATTGGGCTATCTGTATGTATAACAAAATACCGAAGTCATTGTTAATTTTTCTGCATATGTGCATTTCGACAACTTATGTCTCAACTGTGCAGATAAAACCAAAGAATTTTGAAGTCCATCAACCAAAACATGCGTAAAAGCTGATAGTATATTGTGAATCAAAACTTGACACTTCAGAATATTTGTATTGACGGTATGCACCTCACTTTATGGAATAGTTGAGAGGTTTTCCCAATTTATGAACATTTTCAAAAGAATGTTCCTATCTCCTGCTTCATTCTATAAAGTTAACTGTATATCTGGTCTCAGATGCTATTTTTATGCCCACAGATTGAGGATCGGGGGCATATTGTTTTTGTCCTGTCTGTCTGTTTGTCCGTCTGTGCGTCCGAAACTTTAACCTTGGCTTTAACTTTTGCACTATATAAGGTAGACTTTTGATACTTGGCAAGTGTATAGGTCTAGTCAAGAGGAACATAAATATGCAAAAATAAATTAGGTCAAAGGTCAAAGGGGTCGAAAAGGGGTAAAAATCGGAATCTGGAGGCATATGTAGTGTTTCACAAGCACATCTTGTTTATTTCTTGATATAAAACAGCAAATATTGAAGTAAAATTAATTTAAAAATGAACCTATCTCAAGTTTTTTCAGTCCTTATTTATAAACAACAGTTATACTAAGGCTTTGATAGACTTGTGAAATGAAGATACCAACTATAGTACAATAAAAGGCTTAAAGTATACATTTAATAGCGTAAAAAAGCTTTGATGTTATCACCTACAAACGGGTAAATACATAATTTATTGGGACTATTGTTGGTNCCATTTAGTATTAAACTTTTCATCCCCGAAACCTTTGAAAACGTTCAAGTACAATTCGAATCAGAAATTGATTAATTTATAATAAGAGAAACAATTTTTAAAGAGATTGTCTTTTCTTGTCCCATTTTATAACTCACTTTCACCATTAACAAACCGACCTCTTTCATCTATGAACTTAGTGCCTTAATTTACATGTGGAAAAATTGCCTAAATAGATGGAAACGGAAAAATCGGAATTATTTGGTCATAAATACATACTATAGTATAGAAACAGGACAGAGCATCTCATTTATTTTGTAGTGATAATGGAAATAGTAAAAAAAAACATTTTGTGTACATGTAAATGATTTTTTAGCCATTCAAAAATTCATAACATATCGGGGATTCTAAAGAAAATGAAATTTTCAATAGATGTTTGCTTTCCGTATTTTTTGTTCCTTAAAGATGGTAAAAAAGAGCATCAGTGTTTAAACACTGGTACTGAATGATATGGAAAAAATGGAACTATTTAAACTAAAAACTTAAGTTTTTCAATTTTCGATGAATTTCGATGCTTTGTTTTGGGTCTTTTTAACTTGGAGCTTGGATGTTGACCTCTTGACATTTACCCCGTTTCCTTTCTTTTTCATATAAACGTAATTTTTGGCAACTAAAATTGAGTTTTAGGACCAAAACATAGCGACCGTTGAGTTACAATGCCGTAATTTATTCTAAGAACAAGTTTACCGGGAAAATGATCTGTTTCCGCCTCTTGAAGATTTTCTGATCCTCTCCCAAACAATATATCGTAAAACGGATATTGGAATATATGTATGCGTAAATATACATTTATTCTATGATTCCATATTTCTATTGGCATGGTTGAATGCGCATTTCACCGTAAAACTGAAAAATGCACAATCACATAATTTTGCATTAGTTTTTTATTTATTCTATTATATTACTTAATAATAATAATAATATTTTTTGTGTGTTGTTTTATATGTTATTTAATTAACACTGGTTGACCGAAAATTATTTATTTATTTTTTACTCAATCATGTACCCCTTAAAAATACTGGATCCCTACACGCAGTCCCACTTCTTTTATATTTATGTACTGATTCAAAGCACTGTGCTTTGCCGTGTCTTTTCTGTGGTTTTTCGCGGCAATAAATATAACGTTGATGACGTCCGATTGATCATGTCATATGGGCGTCATTACTTACAGGAAAAAAAAACAAGTTTGTAAATTTTGTATATTTGACATTCTTGCATGTACTTCTCAATGTCCCTTTTCATTTTGATGCAAAATAAATTTTCAAATCAAACGACATTTTTGTCGCTTTGGCAGTCAACGCTCAAACGACATATATGTCGCTTTGGCATTCAACCCCTAGACGACATATTTGTCGTTTGGCACTGTGAAAGGGTTAAATCCTTCTGCGTTTTTCGGCACTCGTGACTTTTTATTGATATTCACGACGGTCAATTAGTTATACTATAAATATTATTTGGAGTCCTCACATACAAATAATATGATATGCAATGGCGACAGATGAAGTATGTTAGTATATAAGATTGTATTAAAATGAAGATGTACTAATTCAATAAATAAAGACCAAAAATAAGACTGGGGTAAATGATCTAGCTAGATTGAGGTGACTATCTCTCCTGAATGTACTGTTTCAAGATGCATTTATTAAACTTAATTGATATAAATAAAAACAAATTGAGATCGAATATTAATTTCTTGGTTTTTAATATAAAGTTTGGCCCCACCTCGTTGTGAATCATATGTTCTTCGAAAAAGAGTAACCTCACTTCGATCTCCTACTTAGTCAAATAGCGAAATGTGGTTAACGATGTCTTGTTCTCTAGGGCTTATATGACGTGTGTCATGGCTGTCAACCCTAATCCGCTGTTGTCTTTTCCCGTTGGATTTGCGGCGAGCTTAAGCAGGTCCAGCGGGTGCATTCTCGTCTATTCTGATGATAGCTTATATGAAAATGTCTGCATCGTCCTGCACTATTCCGTTATAGGCCACCAGAGCGCTTTTAGTTTATCCCGGTTTGCAAAATAGGCATCGAGCCAAATACACTTGATACCGTGTAAGTTGAAGTACCAGGACATGTGAGTCATATGCGCGTTCTTCGTATTGATGTGGAACAAATCATCTGCACGAAGGGTTTGACAAATACGTTGGCTCACGTTCTGTAAATCAAACTTCTTATCTGTGCAGTATATCCCGAAAATGTTTCATGAGGCATTCACCCTTGCCAAAGCTACAAGCAGGTTATCCTGCAAATTCTTTAAAGAGCTTCTGTCCCTTGATGTCTCGGCTTCCCAACTTGTTTTCCTGATGTTTCTGTTTGTCGATGACCTCGCGTAGAGTTATGTTAAGACCGTTTTCGTTCAATGGCTTAGCAACAAATTCTAATGAGAATCTTAATGAACGCATTGGCTGGTGTTGGTTCTGCAAACGCTTCCTTGTCGTCCTCCATGATCACAATGGGTTTCGGGAAGTGCTGGTAGGTATCACGGATATCTGGGCTATATCCTTCTCTTCCTGCTCTAAGATGTAAATAACGGGTTTCCTTTTATTTTCCGACTCGTTGAAGCACTCTGTATGATAGCCGAAACCCCATTGACACTTGCTTGTGAGGGGATTGGTGTGCAGTTTCCTTGGGGATAACGTAGCTGAAATAGGTTCTTTGACGCATTTGTATGTATTGATTTTTTCAGATACCATGGTTTGTTTAGAAACCATGGTTTATTTAGAAGTCATGCTTTAGTTATTCGAATTGCGATCCATTTATTCCGATTCAATCAGAGGCCATGATTTATTTAATAATCGATTTGTTTCGTTTTAAGATTGGCAGGGACCAAGAAAAGCTTTCTGCTTGAAATCGAAGTGTGTGGTAGTTTTGCAACATACTTACTTCTCTTACTGATGTTCTGATATTGTTTACCAATACTTGTATGGACTTTCCAATACTTGTACGGACTTTCAAATAATTGGATGGACTTTGTCTTATGTACATTAACTCCGTTTTCCTTCATTTATACCTATATATTTTATTGGCATTTTTTTTTCTTTTTTGCAGCTGCTTATGGTGCCATATTCAGAATGATTTATCGTATGATTGATATTCTAGTTAATGAAAAAACATTGGAACAGCAAAATTTGATATCATCATACTACATGCAAAAAACGGTATTCTATTTAAGGGCAACCGCCATGTTTGTTTTATGATAATATGCCTTAATAAAGAGAGAATAATTCTTACAAATGATATAAAACAGCAGTGCATTCAACAAAAGAGTATCGGACCTCGAAGGATGTACCACAAGATGATAAACAAATACTCTGGACCATTCAAGACGTAATTATAGAGAAATGAATTAAAATTTATATTATACCTTCCTAAAAGCTAGATTAAAAAACAAAAGCCCATTCACCCCAGTGCAAAGCCAATGTATGCATAATACTTTTCAAACTGATTTGATGGATGTGCAAAGAGTTCAAATGCACATAAAAACAAAAAAAAATCTGCAAGTTTGTACTGAATATTCTTTATGCGTCCATAATAGCTACGTGTATGTATGCTTAGCTTTGTTTATTTCAGTAAAAAAAGAGTAGTAACTGTAAAACGTGATTTAAAAGAGGTTTTTAAGGCATTTGCTGTTCTTAAAATAATTCAGCACGATTATGGAAAAGATTTTGAAGGGGAAGTTCAAATCCTCTTGAGAAGGAAAATACACGACAAATAAGGATTCGGTGATACCATCCCAAAACCTTTAATTCTAAAGTAAAAAATATAATGCATATTATATACGAATACTGAATCAATTGGGGATTAATTAGGTAGAACGATATGAAAAAGATAATAAGGATGTATTTTCTTCTAAATTGCAAAATATCATTTTACTTACAAAAAGAGAGGAAACTCTGGTTGAACTGGGTACAACAATCGCCAAAATATAAACAGGAAAAACATGAAATAACTAAACTAAAGAATGGTATGGGATGTCCGCTTGAAATTTATTTTGGTAGAACCCTCCTAATCTACACCGGACGAAACTTAAAATAAAAACATGGAAAGACAATACTCTGCATAAAGGAATTTTGGAGCATTTGTAATTTTTCCTATGAATCAGTCTTACCGACTACAGACAGACCAAATTGCACATGCAAATTCCACAAGGAGTCGAATAAGTGTGCGCGTTAAAGATAATTCCCATTAAGAGTAAACCCGTCATAAGTCTCCTCAAATTTTGTTTTGGCGTCTTAAGAACGAAAAATGGTGTATATTATACGAAATTAAATCTTTTTAGAATTGAGACGAATATGATGCTGACTTGGTTTTGTGGACTTAAGTGTTCTGGCCTCTAGCGGGTGTCATTTTGTGGACTTCAGCGGAATATTTGTGGGCCTTGTTGTTGATTTTCATTTTAAATAGCCATTTGAGTTTGGTTTTGAATACTTTAACGTTGTTACAGCGCATTCGAAAGCGGTGTTTAACCCTTCCACTGTTCCGCACCGCAGTATAGACCAAACCAACACGCTTACTGATATATCCACTTGTTTTCTCGACATGACTAGTTCGGTTACTAACGATGAACCCTTTTCCGTGACCAAGGACTGACACATGCCCCCCTTTTACATGTGAAGAGAATCGAACCCTAACTACACTGAAAAGATCTCCACGATGAAATTTGTTTTGATTTAGTTTGCAGTCTGTAAGATGAATTGTGAGAATAATTTCAAACAATTGAGATTAAGATAATCAGCGTTCTTTTAGATGTGCGGGGAGTTCCTTAACGACGTCAAAAATAAATAAAATTACTAAGAGCTTCATTTAATGCAAAATCACATCTGTAATGTTGCATCTTCAAGGAGAATATGGATATTGATTGAGATATTAACTGACAAGATTAATTTTGTCAAGATGACATTCAAGAAGCTGATATAAATTTACAGCATTGCTTTCACGAATTTTCTCTTCTGTGTTCACTTTCTTCTATAAGAAGTAAAATAGAAAATATGTGTTTTCTAATAGAACCCTTTTATTTACTTTCTTATAAAATGAATGAAATAAAATTAAAAAAAAAATAAAACTAATATGTCAATTGTAGGAGTTGTTTCCAAAAACAGTTGATAGGTATTTCCTGGAATTTGCGTCAAAATGATTTCACAATTGATTCATTGATGAAAGCAACATTCTAAGCATATCATGCTTAAACGGGATATGAAGATTTTTTTAAGTGACCTTGACTTTAACCTTGACCTCGTTTAAATTTCACATATTCCTGAATATTGCCTACGTGTATGATTTGTGAGCTATAAGCAAGATCAAAGATCTGTTTCCAGCCCATAGGTAAAAAACGGTTGTTCCAATAATTTTGGACCCAAGTAACAATTGTAGGTTTTAACAAGATATACATTTTATCAGCTATCTACTGCGGATTCTATGATGACCTATAACCGTTGACTATGGAATGTGAAAAAAAATTCAATGGGCATAACTCTAGAAGAATTACCAAAAAATTTTGGTCCGAATGTAACGAAGGACCTTACAAACATTTTTACTGTTGAAAAAAGCTTCAATAATGAAATAAGAGCTTGCTATCATTAGAGAAATGATCAAACTTCCACCTAAAGTTGACAGCTTGCCTACACTGGACTGGATTTCTAGGCTTCACTAAAATAACTGAAAACATCGTTTTATTTCGGCATCAAGTAACTGTTCTTCTACTAATGTATCAGCCGATTTAACCAGTGCACTGTACTTGTATAAAGGAGTTAGTTCCCAAATACTGTGAAAGAACTTTCCCAAACTCTGATTTAAATTACTTTTGGATGGTAAACAATTCTGTTGAAGTGTTATATAAATTACAATCTATACAAAAACCACTTTCATCTATCGACAGTTATGATTTTTCTTCACTTCATAAGATACTTCTAGTGTCTTAGCTCTGAATGTGATCTTTTAATTTCCGTACCTTGTAGCTGTATTGCGTCCCTGTTTTGACTTTGTTTTTCTGTGTTCTCGTTTTTGTCATGTTTATGGACTTTGATTTTTGTAATAATCACATCCCTTGTTCCTTCGGTATTCTACAGCCGTTGTTCCACATAATTTGCTTTAATGCAATGTGGGACATTTTTTGAAATAGTTTTTCAAATTCTCTATTCTGCAGTTTATTTGTTATAACAAAAATCAAAGGCTCTTTTTTTTAAATTAAATTCCCTCGTTAATTGTTCTCTCAAGGCTATTTCGGTCTATGAACTTCCAAATGTTTTGATCTAATTAGCACTGAAGAGACATACGATGTCGAAATGCACATCTGCAGAATCTAAATAGACAGTAACTTCGGTATATTGCTATTTAATTTGTTATATTTTGAAGATAAGACAGAGAAGGGCTGAAAACGAATCAGATGAGTAGGGGAGTGGTATGGGTTGTTGGGATGGATTGCATGTCCATCCCACGGACCATATACAAAAAATCGAAAAACAAATTTTTATCAAAAAGACAGATGTCATGTTTTCTAGCATTGCCCGAGGTCTATCCTAGGAACAAAATAATACTTTTGTGACAGGTGATTGTGTGCTATAGGATTGACATAAGATCCAAAGTATATTAAGTAATGTATGGTACAAAAATATCGAAATCACCAGACTGTTTAATGAGCTTTTATCAATATGCAACAGAAGTCACTAATTTTGCACAAAACGATTTTTTGGAAAAGTTAATCAGCTTGTGTACTGCATTTGAAACGGGGAATCCATTTGAAGAAGACTCACAAGATTTGTAAAGTTTGATTATGAAAAAAGTAGTTCACCCTGACTCTGAAGACAAAATTTTTAAATTAGAAGACAGTAAAGGAGAAGAGGTTCAGATTCAGATTCTTTATTCTCTAAAACAACAATACAGAGAACAATACAGAAGGGTTCTCTTAAAAATTGCAGGTTTGTGCAGGTTCTTACTTATATGAACCACTGAAAAAAAAATGTTAGCTGTTTAATATAAAGGCAAAAACTGTTTTACAAGCAGAGCAGTCTTTAGAGGAATCACATAGCAAGACAAAATTCCCCTTGGCCTTCAAATTCATGCTTAAAAAGCTGAATGATTTCGGTTCTACACTAGACATCCCTGGAGCTAGTAGCAGCATGTTCCAGGCATTGATTAACTGGTGATGTTGATAATTTCTAAGCCTTTTCATTGCTTAGAAATTTTTAAGCCTTTTCATTTCTTAGAACTTATGCAATATACGACTCAATTTTTTTCAGTCACAATAATATCATTTTACCTGATATCATTTTTCAGAATATTGTAGTAATTTTGAATTCGATGTGACCAACACAGTTTGGTTTATTTTTGGTTTCAAAGATGCCTGAAAATTAGTTTTTTAACAATATCTGTAAAATTCCTTTTTTGAAATAGATGAAATTCTTACTTTGTTTAATAAGTTGAAAATTGCTAAATTCTTGAAACAAATCTAAACATACTCGAGCTCGTATACGTATCTGTACAACAGGAGACTCTCAAGAGCCTGTACAATGGATAAAGTAGATAGTCCAAATGACCTCTAAATTAAGTGAATAATTTTCTAGTATTACTTTATATGGTGTTAAATCGAACTATTATGAAATGGCAGCCATTTTGGACGGCATGAATCATGACCATAGTGCTTTAGTTTGGTTTTAAATGGTCACGTAGTTACAGAGGAGAAGAGCTATGAATGTACTATCCCATAAAGTAACATGTTAAGTATCCCTGGAGCTAGTAGCAGCATGTTCCAGGCATTTGATTAACTAGTGATGTTAAGAACTTTATTTTGGCATTTGATTTGCAAATGTTTCAGATCAGGATTTTAGTTTAGGCCTCTTGGCAGATGTTACTGCTCTGATAATTAAGTAATTGAGACTGTTATAAACAACGGCAGTAGAATAACGAAGGAACAAAGGAGTGAAATTACAAAAATCGAAGTCCAAAGACACGGCCAAAACGAGAACACAGAAAACAATGATGTGAGACACAAAAAAACAATGACTTAGACAGACACAAAGCACAGAAATTCAAAACAAAGACACTCACAGTGTGAGCACCAGTGAAACTGAGAGTGACATTATTAAAATATTATAAAAACACCCTCTAGTTTCATCTTTTCAGCAATATAAAATCACAATTTCATTAATTTAGCACATGCATTTCGTTTATAAATGCACAATAACATAACATTTTTCACAAAAATAATACTCGATTTATGCATGAGAAAAGAATATGCGTCAGTGGACACCTTGAAAATTGTTGAAACTTGAATAGGAAATGAAATTTTCTTTTGTGTACCTGCACATAAAATCTCGTATCACCAACTGAAGTATTTTGCCTGTTATCTTCTCCACTACAGTTTATAAAACAAAAGTTTCTGTACGTCATGAAAAGTAGATTAGTATATATTTTTCAAATATTTGTAAATTTTATAACAATCACATACATATATAGTGCAGTTCATAGAATTTTAGTGACACACATGTAACAGTGTTGTGCTTTTTGTAATATATCAAGGACATATGCTAAGAATTTGACGATTTATTTCATTTGTCGATGCTATTTCACGAAAAAATCTGAACTCTAAAAGAATAATATCTGTTTTAACGTAATAAATGAAAGTGGAACGTGCGTATTTTCTCTTATATTGACACATCATAGATTGGGTTTTATAGTCCATAATTAAAATGAATATTAATGGACTCGGTAATGAGAATTCGTGCAATATTTGATGGTGAGACGGATTACTTGGAAATGAAGTCGTCTTGGAATGGCGATTTCATTAACACCGAAGTCATTTAGTAAGTTAGATGTCACAATTTCTCATACATCTATTAATTATCTAAATACAACAGCTCTGTAGTAGTTTGTACTTACGTTAAGAAAGTTGAAGTAGAAACAGAGTTATTGCTAAAAAACGTCAGATGATCTGAGTTTGGTTTCATCGACTGAAAGACCCATGACTTCCTCTTTTACCAAGTTTCTTATTTCAACGAGTGTCTCTTTGGTATTTTTACGACATTTTGCAGTTAACAACAACTCTGTGTATATGAATCAATTCATCATGCTGATAAACATACAGGAGACAGTAATGACCAGATTGGCTCGCCCTTTTCAATGCATAGAAATGATGCAATATACAACTCAATTTCTTTTCAGTCACATAAGGGGGTGACCATTTGATTTTCGGGGGGGGGGGGGGGGTTGGCTTGGGCGATTTTGTAAAAAAAAATAATTTAATCTCGGTTTTGGTGAAAATTCATATTTTAATCCCACTTGTTGTGAAAATAAATAATTTAATTTTGATTTGAAGAATATTTTTTTGTTTTTGTTTAAAATGAATAATTTGATGTGACATTTGGTGAAAATTAATAATTTGATCGAGATTTTTATGAAAATAAATAATTTTCTGGGCGAAATTGCCCAAGCCTCCCACTGAAAATCAAATAGTCGTCCGTTAATATAAGTATACCTGATATCATTTTTAAAATATTATTCTGATTTTGAATTCGATGTGAGCAACAGTTTAATAAAATTGTTGTATCAAAGACGACTGAAACAAATTTATTTACAATTTCTGATATTTTTGTTCCCTAACATTTTTTCAACATCTTCGAGATAATGGTCTTCCAAAATGTTTAAATTTTATCTGCACTGAAGAGACATAAGTTGTCGAAATGCGTATATGCAGAAACTAAATTCACGGTAACTTCGGTATAAAGTTATTTCCCTCTCTGTTTTTATGGAAGTTCAAACTGTCAGTGTTTTAGTTTTTTTTATGTTGTCTTGTTTTGTCTTCGTCAGTGATGTTTGTGGTACGGATCTGTCATTGTCCACGTTTGGAAACTAAAGTGATTACAAAAACTTTTTCAAAATTGCACCTTGGTACTGTTTGAGGTTTAGAGAAGATACACTAACATGTTTTTTTAATTGGTTTTGTCTCAGGGTTAGAAAATGACAATAACCAATCAGTAACCGAAGAGATCATTTAAAACATACACCTCACTGACCGTGTGACGGGTGCTGTATAGAAAGCAGAAAATGCTCACCCTTCCGGAGTACCTGATGTCACTCTTTTTGAGAGTTCACAATGTTAGTGCTTTAGTTTTTATTGTTGTATTTGTAGTATTTTTGCTTTGTGTTTGTGTAGCGTCTTTGGTCTTCCGTCTTCTGGTGTTCTTGCTTTTGCCTTGTCTCTGGACTTTGATTTATGTAATCTTGTTCTTTTTTCCTTCGGTGTTCTTATGCCGTTGTTTTGAAATAGATGAAACTCTTATTTTTAGCTCACCGGGCCAAAGGCCATGTGAGCATTTGCCATCACTCGGCGTACGTCGTCTGTCGTCCGTCTGTCCGTTAACTTTCGTTCAAAGATCTTCTCCTCTAAAACTGCTACTCTAATACTTACCAAATTTTGCCTGAATCATTACCAGGGTATGCACTTTCACATTTGTGATTTTTATGTCCGTACATCAAACAACATGGCCGCTGTTACTAAATATAGAAAATAGGGGTAAATTGCCATTTTTTGCAAATAACTTGAAAACCGTTACAGATATAAAAAAAATCTGTCATGTAGTAAAAATGATCAACATGATTAGATCTACATACCCTGCAATTTTGGAGGATATCCGATAACCCGTCTTATATATTGAAAATGATAGAAAATAGACGTGAAGTTTAAATCACAGAAAAGGTCAGGATAATAAGATCTACATGTCCTGCAATTTTGAGGAAAATCTAAAGACTCAAATAGGAGTTATGGCCCCTTTTTTCTTTGAATTTTCATGATTTTTATACGTTTTCACTTTTAATTCAAAAACTGTTTGAGATAGAAGTTAAGTCTGAATTGCAAAATAGTTAAGCTTTTCAAGGACTACAATTTCTACATATGTCTAGGAGGTTTGAATCTCATCTAAGATGGCCGCCAGCAGGGAACATAGTTTAACATAGTACCCTATGGGAAATTTATTCACGATCTTCTACCCTGAAACTGCTGAGTTAATGGGAACCAAACTTGGTCACTGTAGTCCCTAGGTGGTCCCCTATTAAGTTTGTGATTTTTGTGGCTGTACCTCATCCAAGATGACCGCCAGCGGGGAACATAGGTTAACATAGGGACCACATGGAAAATGCATGCAAAGGCCTTCTCTTCTGAAACCACAAAGCCAATAGGAACCAAACTTGGTTACAATTGTCCTTGGTTTGTCCCCTTTTAAGTTTGTGATTTTTTTGTTGGTACCTCATCCAAGAATGCCGCCAGAACGGGACATAGTTTAACATATCACCCTATGGGAAATACATTCAGAGATCTTCTTGTCTTAAACTACTGAGCCAAATGAACCAAACTTGGTTACATTAGTCTTTATGTGGTTCCCTTGAAAGTTCATGATCTTTATATTCGTACCTCATCCAAGATGGCCGCCAACAGAGAACATAGTTTAACATAGGGACCCTATAGGAAATGCATTCAAAGATCTTCTCCTCTGAAACTACGAAGCCAATTGGAACCAAACTTGGTCACAATAGTCCTTGGGTGGTCCCCTTCGAAGTTTGTGATTTTTATGTTTGTACCTCATCCAAGATTAAAACTGTAACATCTAGTGAACTGATTTATAGTAAGAATGGATTGTTTTTTGGTGGCAATGAATAAAACCAGTTACCAGGTGATCGATACAGGCTCATGTGAGCCTCTAGTTTTTAATAAGTGTAAAATTGCTTTATTCTTGAAACAAATCTAAACATACTCGAATCTGTACAACAAGAGACTGTCCTGTACCATAAATGCAATAGATATTCCAAATGACCTCGAAAACAAATCGGCAATTTTCTATTATTAAATAAACATTGATTTTATATGGTGTTAAATCGAACCATTATAAAATGGTAACCATTTTGATCATTTTGGATGGTAGAACTCGGGATCATTATGCCTAGGTTTTATACAGAGGAGAAAAGCTATGAATATGCTGTTCCATAAAGCATAATGTTAAGCTAAGCAAAGAAATTGGATAAGGTGTAGACTTTCTTTACAAATCTTTAAAGGGGAACAACCAAGGACTATTGTGGCCAAGTTTGTTCCAATTGACTTTGCAGCTTTAGAAAAGATCTTTGAATGTTTTCCCTTTTTGTCCAATGTTAAATGTTCCTCGCTGCCTGCTATCGTAGATGCGATGGCTTGGATTTATTGCATCCAAAATAAATAAAGATAATAGTGTTGCACTCAGTTCTATAGTATGAATCATAATGTCTAGGTATGGTGAGCTGCAAAGGTAGATTATCGTCTTTCCCTCCGCCTATCTCAGCCTGCAGAGCCCTTCCACAAAAGCCATATCCGGTTGACCCGAACTTATCAAGAGGTTGACCTGTAGTTATCAAGGCAATTCTCCCAATGTTTGACAAACAATATCCTTTTTATCCGTTTCGCAAGAAATAAATATAAATTGGATAAAGAATCTATTAAATTTTCCATTTTTTAATTTTCCAAACTAACTACCGCCATTAATACACAAAAATAAAAAAAGAGACGTTTTAAACTAGGTCGATGATAACTTCAGCAGAGCCATCATTTTGTTTACATTGTGATATCATAAAAGTGCCTAGGAACTGGCAGACAAATGTAAACAATGAGAGGTTCTGCAACGAAAAAATCGACTTTATTTTGATTCGCTAACATGGTTCCACCAAAAAATTTCTAAATTTAATAACGTTAGCTGACAAAAAATATTGTGAAGTCATAAAAAA
>MJUU01015331.1:111786-131565 GCA_002080025.1 Modiolus philippinarum | reverse complement strand
TATCTGTCCCTTGCTCCAACGTTGGATTACGTCATTTTTCCTCCGGTTGACCCCAGATGACCTCGTCGAAATAAAGAGTCAAATCCGGAAAGGAAAAGATGTGCAATCCATGTATAGCATTCGGTAACCGTGTCGTTCCTCCTCCTAGGAAATTTAGAGTTGTAACATAGTACACGATCAACATTGTGTTGGGTAAAGAATAAATATAAGAATGTAAGGTGCAACAGGCATATATTAGATAATAGTGTTGCACACAGGTCTATATAATACAGATCATAATGTTTAGGTAAAGGGAGCTGCAAAGGTTGAATATATGATTTTAAATGCCAACATTGATGAACATCATCTTTTTAAACCTGTTAGCCTCGGAAAATCTCACAAGGTTTACGGCTGGATTACCCCTGCTTTGTTTTCATCTATGGCAACTCCGCCTGTATTATATGCACTATGTCAATCGCCCTAGACCACACGGAAAAACGTAGGAAATCTAGAGTTGTAACATAGTACACGATCAACATTGTGTTGGGTAAAGAATAAATATAAGAATGTAAGGTTGCAACAGATAAGATACACAAGTCATATAGATAAGAGTGTTGCATACAGGTCTATATTATATGGATCATAATGTTTAGGTTAAGTGAGCTGCAAAGGTAGAATATATAACAATGATGAAAATCATCTTTTTAAGCCTGTTAGCATCGGAAAAAGTAGTCTTCCTGAAGGTCAAAAACACTTTTATAGCAGAAAGGTCAGTACTTTTCTCAGCGTTACTTCAAATCTTATTCTTTATCGATTTACCAGATTTGCCAGATTTGTTGTATGTCGAATGGCTTTTCCTAACTGGTTTCTCCCTCTTATCGTTTCTGACTTTTATTGTCACTTCAATTTAAAGAAATACTCCAGCCCACTGTCGTCATTTGTATTTTGAACGTCATAGCGAGGTTGTGTTTAAAGATAGACTAGTAATATCCAGGGCAATTCGAACGAGGATAATATGAAATTTTGAGATGATAAGCTAGAGAGGGAAATGATGCTTTGTTCAAATACAAGTGTGGCGGTATTTACATGTGTGGCTTTGGAGAATTGGTTATTAATCAATTCAAGTTAGAAATATAAAGTGGTACAAAGTAAGGAATTTTCTTTATACGAAAGAATGAACAAGATGTTCCATACACGTACATATTTTGGGTATGAACTTGCTTTATATTCAGATTTTTCTCTACGAATAAATTGAAGATAGTTAAGGCTTTTTGGAACCTAATGAAATCGCGAGACTAAATCAAAAATCTAAACGTAAAATGTAAATTTGATCTTTAGAGCTTATAATGGAAAAAAACAAAAACAAAACAAAACAAAACAAGACAAAAACAAAAACAAAATCAGATAAACAGTATTTTTTTTTAAAGTTTCGCATTGTTGTCAAAGGCTTCCTGTATACGCGTATACAAATTGCTGTTACTCTTCATACCAAATATGTTTTGATTAACCCATTACAGCTGTTTCAGATCAACCTTCACATCTATATTTTGAAAATGTATAACATATCTTAGAAACATACTGCTGAACTAGTGATGAAATAAATTACAATTAGTTCGTATTGGATAATCAGATTTGGTAGGCTAATGTTAATGATCATAGAGTAGTATAAGTGATGTTCATTTCACTGCAATAACAAGCCACAAAAGGACTTCTGAATGATCGATATCGACATCCTTGTTATTAATGTAACAAATTTTGTTACGGGTTGATGGAATTCTTGCAGATTTTGTTTAATGCGAACAATGGAGATTTTAGGCGAGCGAATAAGAGAACTACAGGAAAAATGCATCAATAAAATACAAAAATATAGACCTCCAAACGATGGTAAGTTTAATTAAATTTCTTTTTTTGAAATAAACAATACAAGAAGTTTAAGACTTATAGGAGACTTTTATTCAAATATCTTTAGTGATAATATAGTTATATACATTCTGTTGGCTTTTGTATTTTTCATTCTTCAAATAACTTCTTACAGAATCTACATATTTATTCCCGCACTTTTCTGAAGAAAATGCGTGGATATTAGTTTTGGTCCCGTCAGTCTGTTCGTCTGTCCGTTATATGAACCTTGTCAGTGAAACTCGTCAGTCATTTTTGGATTTAGTGTCTTAATTTTGTAAAAGAATTTTTGCATATATGCTGCAGATGCAAAATAAGGTTTCAGATTTTTGATAATTGACTTTGTGCAAAGAAGAGGCCCAAGATGTCGCTTTTGACAAAGGTGAGATTGTCAGTGGAACTCCCCCTACATTTTGGGATTTAGTGTTTTAGTTTTGTTATAGAATTGTTGCATATACATGTACTGTATGCTGTAGATGCACAATAAGCTTGTAATTTTTTTGATATTGGTCTTGGTGCAAATAATAGGCCCAAGATGTTGATTTTGACACATGTCAGCTTGTCAGTGGAACTCCTCCTACAATTTTGGATTTCATTCTGTTATCGAATTGTAGCTTTTAGATGTGCAATAAAATTTTGGGACTTGACTACCGACTTTGGTAAATTTCCTGAAAATATCAAAGACTCATATTTTTTGGAACTTTTAGCATATTTTGGGAAGTATTTGGGAAAAAATGGAATTCTGAAATCCTAGAATCCCTTTTTTGGTAAATATCCTGTAAGTCTCCAATACCACTATTTTTGGAATTCTACTAATCAAACAAACTTTTCAGATAAAAAACAATAATAAAACCGTTGTTCCATTTTCTTAATCTTATCATGGTAAACGGAAGGATATGGAGTAAGTGCACATGAGACAAAGTATCTACAAATACATGGTAAAACAAGCAAAGGAACAAAGCTTTTATTAATATTCTTCATCTTGGTAAATTTCCTGAAAGTCTCAAAGACAACTTATTTTTTAGCAATCTACTTAGAAACCACACCTTAAGAATTAGACAAACTTTTTTACCAATAGTATCTATAGGAGGTTTGATTCTAATTTTGGACAATTTTCTGAAATGAACAAATAAACGGATATGGAGTAAATATTCATTGGACAAAATCCCTATAGATACATGGTAAGATTAAGCAAATGGAATAACGGTTAAATTGTTGTTCTACATAAAAAGTTTTGTAAATTTTGTTGAAAACTAAGGAGTATCTCCCTCATGCAAAGCTCTGTCCTTAGCTGGTTTTGGCTTTTTGTTTAGATCATATTGGTTATTTGCTCTCTATCAGTTTTTAAATATCTTTGATTTTATGGTCTTCCTAACGTTTAGATTTTATCTGCACTGAAGAGACATAAGTTGTCGAAATACGCATATGCAGAAATCAAATTCACAGTAACTTCGGTATTTAGTTACTTGAAGTCATCATGAGACCTTCATAAAAGAGCATATACTCTTAACTCAGTAATTTCAAGACGGCCCCTATCACCAGTTGGAGCGGAATTCACTTGCTAAATGTTGAACAAAGCTATATAAAGTCTCAAAGAACTCTATTTTTTGGAAACCTATCTAGCAACCATACTTTTAGAATTTGTTTGAATTAGGACAAACTTTTTCTCATACTGAATTTCCCAAATTTTTTATTCCAATTTTGAGGACTTAATGAAAGTCTCAAAGATAACTTATTTTGGAATTCTACCCAACAACAATGTATCCTTTTATTTTTTTTAGTAAAAATAGTGACTATTGATAATGTAATTGAAGTCCAAAATGTAGAGAAAATTATACCCAGGGTCTATAATAACTTTCTTTCTCAAGCCATCGTTGCTGATGGCGCCACTTCTAGCTTTATTTTGCTGCTATGCAGAGATACTGATAGTTTTTACTTTTGTACATATACTACTCAACAAAAGAAAAGTCCACTCATGTTTTTGTGGAACATTATTTAAAATAAAAGCATCATCTTTGTTCTCTTTAGTTTGTTATCATATTTAGCAATACTCGATTCTGATTTCACTCTTGAAATGACCAAATCCGGTTGCTAGAATCGAGATATTGATGATCATCTGCAGAAATTCGACAGAATACTTTGTGTCAAAGAATAACAGCATTGACAAATTGACTGATTAAAAACAATTTACTATTTTGAAATAATCAACGAATTTTCGAAAACGAGGTTAAAAAAGATCTTGCAGTTTTGACCACTTGGATTATTTGTTCTATTGTAACATTAGATTAAGTGAAAGGAGTCATTAATTGATATCAGATTTATCACCGAGTTTCCTAATTGCGTCGAATACAAAATAAATGTCGAAAAACGGTTGACGTCATGACGTCTAATTGAGAACGTAAAGAACTCTAGAATTCGACCTTGACCTTATTTTTGCAGGGAAATTTTAAAGTTTTTGGAAAGATTTCCATTAATGTATTAATTTTATCAACAAATAATGAAAATTCATTTCCGACCGTCATTGACCTAATTTTGAAATCCGCATTAATTTTCGTAAAATGTCTCTCATTAGCAACGACTAAAATATATCATAACAAATATGCAAGGAACGAATAAAAATGGATCTTCTCTGAAGTATACAACAATAATTCTAGTTCTGTCACTCCTATTAGAAAATAGTTCGTGGACGTTTCTTTTGTTCATTAGTATATAATTGCAGCTATATGAATATAATGTAGAATGTATACACTTCCATCTCCGTTTACTTGCAGTATAAACAAGGAAAGTACTTTAAATTCAAAGACTTAATTCAATGAAAGAATAATACAAAGAAAAAATGCCATCCCGTCTGGTGGAGAAGTTGTAAGGCGTTTTGTTTGCTTTATATAGACGTATTAGAAACTTAAACATCCCAATTGATCTTCAACTTCAGTTATTTGATGCTTTGGTCGTCACTGTCTTATTATATGCGTCAGAAATTTGGGGTTTTGAAAAAAATAATGATTTAGAGAAGGTTCATTTACAGTTTATGAAGAAGATCTTGGATTGAGAGTTAGTACACCGAACTATATGGTTTACGGGGAAAGCGGGAGATTTAGTGTAGCTGCGAATGATCAACTTTTTTACTATTGAACCCAATTAAACTGTCTGGAATGTTATATAGTTTAATATTTGCTTTGAATGGTACTAATGAATTTCGATTTAAATGGATCGAAAACTTGAAGTCAGTGTTCAATGATATAGGTCTTTCTTATATCTGGGATGGGCAGTATGCATTACAAAATAACTAAATACCGAAGTTACTGTGAATTTAAATTCTGCATATGCGCATTTCGACAACTTATGTCTCTTCAGTGCAGATAAAATCTAAACATTTGGAAGACCATTAAGTCAAATATGTGTAAAAACTGATAGAGAACAAATAACCAATATGATCATTATGATATTAAATTTACTATAAAGCAACGATTATTAGACGCTTTCTATCAAAACTGGTTTCAAAGTATGAATAATTCATCAAACGGGGGTGTATAGGTCTTTTAAATAAGAATTTGGAATGGAGAAGTATTTACTGAAATTAAACCAGGGTAACAGAATCACTATTTGCCGTTTAAGGTGCTCTAATATTAAATTCCCTGTTGAGACAGGTAGATGGGTCGGGATCTCTTTTGAACAATATTTGCAATCTTCAAGATATTGAAGCAGTGGTATAGGTTGTGATCCCCCTTTTGAATAAAAAAAAACAGTTCAATTTAAAACTTTAGTTCTACACTGGTCGGGTTTTTGCTCAGAAAATTAAACTTTTTAAAATTGTAATATCTCTTCACATTGTCTCTGTTGGTATACAGATTGATATTATACATTTTTTCACTATTTGTATGTATATGTGCGTACGCATCTTAGGGAATGGGGAGTTCCGCTCATTAAATATGATCATTTTTTAAATAAAAAGAAAACATAACAAAAACTATCTAGAATTACTGAAAATCACGTGTCACACAAGATAAAATCACAAATAGAAGACAAAATGCAAACATAAATAACGAGTAACTCGGGACAGTTCGAATTGAATTTGGCAACAGCAAAAACCAGTGGTAGGGTTAAACCGATATTTTTAGTACCAAAACTTTCCGGTTTACCGAGCGTTCAATGTCTAACTCGAAAGCCATGAAAAGAGTTGTTAAAATGACAAGAAAAAAAATCACGTGAGGCTTCAAGCCTATTAACAGCTCTAAAAGATGATCTTCGTGCTTCCGATAAAATATAGTGCGCAAGTTTCTTTCAAAATCGTATACATAGTGTATTTAAGTTATATTTCTTCATTTTCTTGAGTTGAATATGAAGTTGTTATATTAAATTGAAAACAATATGCATGTTTATCAAATTACTCGTTTTCTTATATTGTGCCTCGGATCAACGAGCCTGCCGAGCAGTAATTTGTCAAAGATGAAAATAACATTTGTTTACCTGTGACATGTGTATTGCATATATTTAAAGCAATGAAATCGACATGCATACGAAATCACACAATCCGATTAAGTTCACGTATTACGGAATGACTTAATTCACGCAGACGTATGCAGCAGTTCTTTGGATGACTACGAAGTTTTGCCACGTGTAGATTTTCAGGGCTTTTGAGTTTCAGCTTCATCGGAGCTTTGATTGTATTTATAGTTCGTTGCCTGATTACATTTAGGAATCCGAAGAGCCAATCGGTATATATAAACTTCTCGATATCAACGCTTACATATACAACACACAATGTATCTTAGAAGCAATATTTCTGTCTACTTTAAAATTATAAATATATATGTAGGTTTCTATCTAATAATAATAATAGTATGTTTTGTTTCTATGTGTATAAATACTCTGTTCCTATGTTGGCTATAAGCTCACTGCTGATAGTCAATAGTTATAAACGGAATGTTCATAAACCTTTATCAAAAACAACTCATATGTACCCAATACAAAACGACTATACTACTTATAATAACAAAAGTAGCTCATAAGCGCACTGCTTATTAACGTTTGTATTATGTATTCACACTCTTTGTCGTATATCCTTGTATCGCTATGTATATATCTATCTGTACCTCTTATTTTTATTTTACATCTATAATCACAATGATTTAGACCTGGTTTATAAGCCAAATGCTTATAAACCATTATTTTGTATCCCTATCTACGGCGTTATACGTCTATAGTCGTTTTGACTATCGATATAGTTAATAAGACCAATGCTTATAAACCCTTGTCCTGTATCAACCCTTTGCTCCAACACATTACCTGTATTCACAAGTGCGAGAGGCTGCGACTAATCTGCAATATCAAACTTTTGAATATCTAGTCTCATGCAGAGTTTTACCTAGCACCCTTCATAGTTATTTTCTCTCTTAGAGAACGGTCCTCCTTTTTAACAAGTCCGATGCCGAATGAAGTAACCCCAGCTACTAAATTTATCCTATATACTCGTCCACATAGACATTCCTCTGTTTTAACATTTCAACCATTCTAAAGAGGAAACATAATATATGCCTACGTGAACATCGGTACGTAGCCGTTGAAGGCCTCGTGGTGACTTATTTAGAAATGCCTGTACTACGTCAGGACCATTGCGGTTGACATTTTTTTGGTGGTTTCCGCCCAATTTTTCTTGTTGTCTGATGGACTTCGGCTCTTGGCAATTTCGCCCGGTAATTTTTGTTATTACCCCATGTAGTATTCCAATTGTACATGTCATTTCCCTTTAATTCGTTTTGTCTTCAAACCATACATTTTTGTTTATAATAGTGTTTTTTTAGTTATTTTGCATTTATTTCTGTTTGTTTTTATACAGAAAATAGTCTTCAGGCGACATGTCCAGTGTAATGACCTTTGGTCAGTTGACAGAAAACCATATCTGTGCTGAGTTTTCAATAGAA
Organism: Modiolus philippinarum; assembly: GCA_002080025.1. NCBI lineage: Eukaryota > Metazoa > Mollusca > Bivalvia > Mytilida > Modiolidae > Modiolus > Modiolus philippinarum. The sequence goes on along the minus strand of MJUU01015331.1, from coordinate 123,766 downwards.
TATAAACCGCACTGTCTATGGCTTAGACTGTTGTTGATATTGGGTGTTGATTACATATATCCCTCAGCGATCAGTTAAAGAACTATATTTTTTCTTCATATCTAAGATTTCACAAATAGATTCTTTTATAGAGTAATAATATTGATTGCTCTATATTGTATAATCTATATTATTGTATTTATGTAACCTAATTCTACAGAAAGTAACAAAATTGTAGCGTGAAAACAATTATCGCGAAAAAAAAATCATTGCGAGCAGCTTTTAAGCCTCTGATATGTTATTTGAAAGATAATTAGAGTTAATATTGCCATAAACATATAAACTGCACTCCTTATTCGTCGGCTAAAATATCTAAGTCATATGGGTTGGAATAGCAAGTCAAAATAGTATCCTGTGAAATAAGTTCTAAATGGAACAAATAATATGAGATTTATTCCATCTGGAGATAACTCACTAGGTAATCAGTTAATAATATTCAACAGGAGATAATTTCACCAGATGAGCTGTGAAATATTTCCTTTGGAACTTAATTCACGGTGGATACTATAAACCGTTTAAGGATTATCCCATGCATTCCCTATTCCGAGCCCCATCCATTTCAATAAGTCCACTTACATCCCCTAAGCATGAGCATGACCTCCATGAATTGGTGCAACAGGGTCAATTTTTAGACCCACCTACCGAAGTTTTGGAAAATTTTGTTGTTCGTTCAAGTTTTTCTTTCAGTTGCTCCAAAATGTTAATCAAATGCTTACCAATTACTCAAAAGGTATCAAATTGTTGCTTATGGTATAAGCTTCACAAAGAACCCAAATTTTTACACTTTCTATATCGCTACCAAACGTATCTCTGCCCCTATGAAATATGGACGAAAATGTTGTATTTTTCTTGAAATTGCGTTAGTTCAATGGTGTAGAACCCGAAGTGCATATCAATTCCCAATTCCGAAAATTGTGTTTAGATTTTCGATGTATTTTCTTGAATATTAAACATGTTGACATGAATGACCAAAGTATTATTTTTAAATATACCAATTAATTAGATCTTCGAATAATTTCATTTTTGACTACGTTTTGTCTTTCTTTTGCCAAAATTATTGTTTAATAAGCTAGTATCATTTAAAATGGGTATTAAAGAAAGCTTTTATATTTGCTTTAGAACTCATTCATATGTAATATAAACTTCATACATCAATAAAACCTACCCTTACCCAATATTGCTAAAGTTGGCAAGTTTGTGTCGACTGTCGCATATAAATGGTCAAAACACACAACTTTCATTGTATACATAGCAACTTTGTATGGATAATATTATAATATGCCATTTTTACACAGGCACGTTTGTGGACTAAAACTAAGTATTTAGCTCAAAATTGATGAAAAAAAGGAGTTTTCAGCATTTTAAAATTTTCCAACATTCACTGTTGTTAAACTTGGAGAATTTATCTGACAAAACGTGATTAAACTGTGATCGACTTATGCATCAGCTATAACAACACACCGAATAAATGTAGAAGAAAGGTTCAGAGTGATTGAAAGTTCTTTACCAGTATGTTATAACGTACAAATGGTCATACTAATGACATCTGAAGGGAATTGCATTATACAAAATTCGTATATAGCCTCTTTTATGTATTTACGAAGAAATACCCCTTTTTAAAAGATTTCGTTAGTCCTTACCATTTACTTGTTAAAAACACGAACACAACGTCCATTTTTAACAACAGAAACCACTGTTTTTTCAGTGGATATTGCATTGTTTGCACGCATTTAATATGGCTATAGGGGCTTGGAGCACCTAAATTATCAATTTAAATTCAATTATAGGGCAAGTCAATGTATTCTTACATCGAGAGATACATTTATTAATATTTTTACATCCAGTATTAGAATTGCTTTTTTAGAAACATATTCATTTTATTAGTCCTACCGTGATATGTTTTGACTACTGAATATGTAACATGACGAAAACTTAGTACTTAAAGGTATAAAAGGGATTAACTTGTGTCTCCCCATCGTGAATACAAAAATATCAAGGTTGCAAAATAAACAGTAAATTGTAGTTATGCTGTACACGTGTTTCAAGGAGTAACCTCTCATCCGTAGCATTAGAATCAAATGGAAAGTCAATACCCAGAAGCAGCCAGAGAGAAGTACTCATAACCAAAAATATAGAAATGGGAGCCAAATGCAGTATCAAGGATCCACCGAGTGCCATACACGAAATGAAACCTCAGCATTTTTAGTGGTTAGAATTTTGATAAAAACAGTAAAAATACGGCAAATATTTACTAATTACACTTGAAATACTAAAGGCAGTGCCAAGGCTAATTAAGATGGCTATTTATTATTCCATAAATATTTAGTGGAATGTATGAAAAAAAACAGAAAAATTGATACCAATTTATAGACAAAATTAGAATCACTACAACTTTCCCACAAAAACAAGGAGATAACATATTTTATACATATTTATTTAGTTTTGGACAAAATCTGCAATACGTCATATAAACTATGCATTTGTAGACTTTGCCTTATGTGCACACCCTTTCAAATTATATATTTCTAATCAATTTGCAAAAATGAATAAAATTCTAGAATCCCGCAAAACTGTTAATTTTGTTTACCAATGAAATTATCAAAATCTACATTTAAAATGACAAATATTGAAAAGATTAATTGCAATTATTTTATAGCTACATGTATATAAATAAAAACATATGAAGGAACGATTTGTATGTAATTTTGAACAGAATATTGCTCTATTTCGAAAATGTTTCCATTACATAAAAAGATCAGTATTAGCCTTTATGAAACAATTCAGCAATAATTTCTTAATTATTGCATTTAAAACGATGAAGTAATTATTAAAAATTATAAAAATAATCATTATTTTTACTTTATTATCAAAGATATACTTTAGCTTTCTAATTGTGAAATGATGAAATTCCCATTTTGCATAAATATATAATTGCCCACATTGGTCTTATTTGTACTAATATTCACGCCTGGGAAACTCGATGTTCTCAACAGCGTCCGGAAATCTGTGATTTACACTTAATAAGTGCAGTTTGAGAAATACATATAAATTTATGAAATAAGTTTTTCATAATTCAAAAACCATTTTCTTTTTTCGAATAACAATGGTCAATTTTTTTTCTTTATGTCCGGATTTTAGAATCGCCCCGGAGCGGCTGACTATAATAATCACGATTTCTGCCCAAAAACGTAGACTTTTATTATGGTTTTAGTTATATTTTAGATCTTTGACCAGTTTTACATGGAGTGACATTCCCCGATTTTAAAAAAAAACAGGGTCTGTCTCTTTGTATTAATTAACTTCCTGGTAGAAAAATTCAGTTAAGACCATCGAGTTTTCCAGGCGTGAATATTGGAGTCCGTGTGTATTTTGGCGTTTGAAATAAATATATCATTGCACTTTATATAAAGTTTAGACATTTTAAGCTGAAAAAAAAGAAAAAAAAATGTACAATAAATTGAGGGAAGGAGTGATATGATTGAATTGGTGAAACTGTTGTAGGTCTCAAATTTCTAAGTGCCTACTTTCTAATAGCTAAAATATTCTGACACGATATTTTATCAATATTTCAAAGAGATGTATCAATTTCATGAGGTATTTACACCTAAAATACAAAACAGTATAAATTCTGAAAACAAAAAATTCTCATTTTGCATACAATTTCGGGCAAAAGGTAAAAAACGCCTTCTATTAACTTTTAAATCTCCTAAGAGGTAAATGAACACAACAAATCACATTAAGCATTATTTCTTTGTCATCTAGAGCTTAAATATTTTAGATTTATTCTAAATTTTTAGTTGGAAGGTTGCTATTTTTTACTTTTGTGAACCCGCAATAATTCTGAAACTGGATATTATTGGCACAATTAGTTGCCAACGTATCATAGATCATTACATTGGCAATTAACAGATATCTATTCAGATTTGCACGATGCTAAGGTCAAACAATCGAAATTGTAAAAATATTGAAAATCCCTAAAATTTCAATTGTCAAAAAAATATTTATGCCAAAATGGAAATTTTATGAACTTTTTTTTCCAACAATGCATCACAAATCATAAATTAGGTATAACAACTAGATGAAATGACGACAAAGGAAATTGAAAGCCAAAATATCTTCATTTTAGAAATCAATTTTTTAGCAGGGCCAGGGTACATTTTTGTATCCCCAGTCCATAAAAAACTCGAAAATTGTCTAAATTTATATTCATTGTAAATAATATTGAATTAGCTTTCATTCTTTTTTACAAGATTTCAGATTTTACTAAGGTTAAAACGAAAATATGAGAACTTTGCGTGGTGAACTATAAAAGTTGGCATATCCTGTCTATGCGTGCAGGTTATGTTCATGTTTACATGCTTTATTTTGAAAAGTGGACATAGGAGGACTGAAAAAAAATCGGTGTTGTTCGGAAGTGTAATGAGTTATCTGTAATGGATTAATAACACAGACTCCACAGCTTTCTTAGAGCCTAGAGCCTAGGTACATGTATGCGGAACCTGGAGCCCTGTTAGTTGATCCTAGAGCCATAGTTTTGGATAAAATTAGTGCTGATATTTTCTAGTCTTACAATATTAATAAATCTATAAATAACAATGCAATGTGGAGGATATATACGCCTCATGGCGACTTCAAGATGAAGAACAACAATAAAAGCGTTGTTCCATTGCTTATTTACCATGTATTTGTAGAGACTTTGTCTCATTTGCATTTACTCCATATCCCTTCATTGATAAAAACCGACGGAATCTGTACAAAGGATGTTTATTCGCTTAGTTTAACATTTTGCATGCCGTGTCAGGTTTTGTAAAGCAAAACGTTATGACTATCAATGTATTTCCGGAAAATAGTTAGATTTAAGGAGAATTGCATCTAAATGTATTAAAGAGAGAAACTATAGGGAAACATCGGCATCAGCTTGTATACAGAATATGGTAGTCCAGTGTGCAGTCTTATTACAAATGGGGCTGGCACCAACTGGCCCTCTAGGTATAACACCACTTATTCAGTCTCCAATAGCCTCCCATTTTAAATTGCGCATGTTTCAAATTTTGTAGAAATTTAACTAAAAGTTCAAATAAATGACACATGTCGCCTTGAAAAGGCATCTTTCAAGAAACTCTCATGAGAAAATCCCCCTTTAACTTGCATATGAGAGAGAACTGGTCCCCGACAGTGAACGACACAAGGATCAGTACTTCCTGCTTGAATTTTACAGAAAAAATACTCCGCCGCCCATGCCTATAAAAGTTTTATTTCTTGACGAAATTATATAAATTTAGGCTCAAAATAAGCCTTACAGTATAAACTTTCAAATCAAATAAGATTCAGCTGCCAACAACTTCAATATGTCACAAAATAATCATTATATTGGAACTATATCGTATCCTATAAGGACTTAATTCACATATGTCCCCGACTGGTTTCCGAATTAGTGGTGATATACCTCTATAATGTGCGTGTTTTTCCTACTTACATTTTCTTTGTTGAATAAACAGAATGCCATGCCAGGTTTTGTAAAGCAAATCGTGTTTCACTATTTTGTATTATCGGAAAATATCGTTGGATGTAAGAAGAATTGCATCAAATGGTATTGAAAAGAGAACCTATAGGGATATATCGGCATCAACTTGTACAGAATATGGTAGTGCAGCGCACAGTCTAATAACAAATGTGGCTAGCACCATCTGGACCTCTGTAATGTACGTGTTTTTATACCCAGAGGGGATGATTTTGTGTTTCATACAAATGGGCATATAATAAGTGCTATATTGAAATAAAAGTATTTAACCAAGTCAAGTATCAAATTTGCAGATCATAGCAACATGTGCATTAATGGAATTTATTAGTGATGATGGTTTTCACTTATCAGCAAAAGGCACATATCAATTAGCCAGCAATATTAAAAGGGCACTGCATGAGTTATTGGAACTTCCTATTCCGAGGGAGCGTAGTCGTTCCAGAAACAGGCGAGATGCTTACCATGATCGTACATCAGGGAGGGGACGTGGCCGAAGCTAATTATTCTTTATTTACATTAACAATAACATGTTAAATTCAAAATACAGTAGCTTACAAATTTGTGTATTGCCAGTTGTAATGATTAGAAGCCAATTTTTTTTTATAGTTAACTATTCTAGTTTATGCCTTATTTTTGATGACCTGGTAAAACATATTTAAGAATATAGTAACATTAGAAATTTAGTCAAAGCTTCGGACTTTAATTACTTTGTTTTCTAAACATATCCTTTTTTCTTGAATTTTCTTATTGTCCTAAATGGCAACAAATTCACTTGTGCAAAAGATGTGCAAATTAGTTAAATTTTGTTTTTGGAATATTAGTGGACTAGTTTCAAAGTCCCACAACAAGGTAAATGACAAACCATTTCTAAAAAATATTGAAGATTTTGATATTGTTTTCTTAGCAGAAACATATATGAGAAACGATCCATCTTTTAATAGAATTGGTCCATTTTCATATAATTCCATTAGTAGAACTATGTCTCGTGGTAATAAAAGATATTTTGGGGGATTAGCTATACTTCGTAAAGATCAGGTAAAACCCCATGTAAAAATCCTTAGCAATACTAACCCTGATTATCAGTGGGTAAAATTAGATATTTTTTTTTGGTTTCACCAGTGACTTATATATATATATATATATATATGCCTAGTTTATAATCCACCAAACGTGTCATCGTATTCCAAAAGATTACAACTTGATATAATTGAATGTATTGAAAAAGATATTGTGAAATATAAGTCATTAGGTAATATTATATTGTGTGGTGATTTTAATGCTCGAGTTGGGACTTTAGTTGATTTTATAGAAGAAGACACAACCAAGTATACACCAATATCCCCTTGACTACGAAATAAAGGCTCGTATAAGTCAAGATAAAAAATGTGACAAAAGAGGAAAAGAATTAACAGATTTATGTATTTCACATCAATTTAGGTTGTTAAATGGGAGGACTTTTGGTGACACGTTTGGTAAATTAACTTGCTTTACTTCAAATGGCACCAGTACTGTAGATTACGTTATTGCATCTGAAAATATTATGAATCAGTTTTTATATTTTCATGTATCTGAATTTGTTCCAACATTATCTGATTGTCATTGCAAGCAACAATGGGAATTATCTGCTAATTACAACATTAGTTATCCAACAACAGTATCTAGTGTAAGCTTGTATGATATGTCACCAGATTTTGTGAGGGTTCCGACCAGCAATTTCTTTCTTACTGACCCACAGAATAAGTTGTCTGATATTAATTGTGCTAAATTAGCGAACTCGCAGAGTATTTGTAAAGCAACACAAGATTTGTCCAATGTTATTATATCTGCAGCTACAATGTCTTTAAAAAGACACAGGAAATCTAAAAAGAGTTGTCCCAAAACCCCTCAAAATTAAAAATGGTTTGATATGGATTAAAGAAAGAAAAGGTTAAGTTTAATACAACATGGAAAAGTATACTCAAAATTTCCTGCAGACCCTATAGTAAATGGTCACTTTTACAAGTTATATAGAGAATATAATAAGGTGAAAATATATAGTACAGCGCATTTAAGAAATCTATTTTAGAACAACTTGATCAATTGCATTAAGACAATCCAAAACAATATTGGAATCTAGTCATTGAACTTAGAAAAAACTTTAAAAATGATCCAAGTTCCTCAGTCGATCCAGGTGTTTGGTTCTCACATTTTAAAAATCTTTTGAGTGGGGGGACAAATTTTCGAACCGACTTGAAATTTTGAATAAAAGGCTCCAACAATTGGAAAACAATTTGTGTTTTAATGAACTTGACACCAAAATAAGTGTCTCAGAAATTTCAGAAGCAATTTCAAAACTTAAATGTAACAAAGCTGCTTGGCTTGACAATATATTTAGTAATATGTTAAAATGGGGTCAGTCTGCTTTACTCAAAGGTTTGTCAAACATATTTAACACATGTTTAACTTACGGTATTTATCCAGAAGCCTGGATTGAAGGTTATATAGTAACTGTGCACAAAGCAAATGATCCAAGTGACCCTAATAATTATCGGGGTTTAACAATAACAAGTGCCTTTGGGAAGCTCTTTAACTCCGTACTGGACAGGAGGCTTGATAAATTTTTAGAAAGTTATGATATTATAAACTTTTGTCAAATTGAATTTACAAAAAAGGCAAGAACGTCTGATCACATGTTTATCTTGAAGTGTATATTAGATAAATACTGTAATACCAAGGATAGGAGTGTTTGCCTGTTTTATAGATTTCCAAAAGGCATTTGATACAGTGATACATACTGGTATTAAAATTAAGCTGCTTGATATTGGGGTTGGAAAATTATTCTACAAATTGATTAAGTCACTTTATTCTAATGGCAAGTCATGTGTAAGAATTGGTAAACAAAGAACATGTTGGTTTGACAACACAGTTGGGGTACATCAGGGTGACAATTTAAGCCCCAATCTCTTTAAGGTATTTATAAATGATTTACCATGTTATCTTGAGGGACTTGCTGACCCTATCATATTGAATAACAAATCACTTAATTACCTTATGCATGCTGATGATCTAATTGTACTATCCAGTTCTGCATCTAGCTTACAAAGCAGGTTGAATAAGCTAAACCAGTACTGTATTGATTGGTGCATGACTGTGAATACAAAGAAATCAAAAGTTTTGATATTTAATAAAGCGGGTAGACATATCTCCAAGCCTTTGGATGTAAATGGCCGTAGACTTGAATGTGTTAAAAAATATAAATACTTGGGATTATATTTTAGTACTAGTGGTAGTTTTTCTATTGCACAGGATGAATTATATCAAAAAGCACTAAAAGCTATTTCAAGCTGTGTAAGCATTTTCTCCCACACAACCCAGGTGTGAAGACAAGTATACATGTATTTGACCATACGATTAAGCCTATCCTTCTTTATGGATCTGATATTTGGGGAGCCTTTAACCCTTTTACAGCTAGGTTCAGAAATGAAAACATTGCTTTTAATAGAATGTATTCAAGTATAACTTGTGAAAAGCTTCACATTAAATTCTGCAAGAATATTCTTGGTGTTCATAAAAGAATAAGCAATTTGGCAGCTTTATCAGAACTTGGAAGATATCCTCTCTACTTTTATTTCATTATTAGTAGTATACTTCGATATTGGTATAGATTGGAAAATTTGCAGACTAAATTCCCTTGCTTAATGATGCTTACACTACCTCTAAAAATTTGTTCAATAAAAAACTGCCTTCTTGGTATGGGTCTGTTGATTATATATTGAAAAACATTGACCTTAGTCACACATCAGCAGGACATTGTTTATATAGTTTCAAAAAAATCCTGAATGATAGTATTTTGTCGCTTTACTAAGAACATTGGAATAAGAGTATTCATACCAATTCTGAAGGAAAATTAAGAACATATACTTTAAAAACTAATTTTGGTATAGAAATATTTAATCCTTCTAAATTTTGAAGATAGAAGGAAATTAACACAATTCAGAGTGTCATCACATGAGTTATTAATTGAACAAGGTAGTACCATGCCATGATATGTCCAAGATGTTCATCGGGAGAGGTGGAAGATGAAATCCATTTATTATTCACATGTGCTTCACATTCTGCAGACCGTAATAAATTATATTACCTAATTCTCAAATCGTGCCCAAATTTTCAGGACTTGTGTAAAATAGACAAGCTAATTTGGTTAATGCATCTTGTCATGTCTTTCAAAATTTATCTCGAGTAATGAGATTTTCAATCCTGCTTGTGACAATTAGATACAATAATTTTGCAGATTTTATTTGTTTGCACTTTTGCTTTGATGCATTAGGTGCGAGGTCTTTAACTTGGATCTAGATCTTATATCCACAGTTTATTCAAATAACATATAGTGTATGATGGAAAATAAAATAAAAATAAAGGCCAAGTGACCTTTAAGTATCTACCCTTGGCACCTGCATCTTAACAATACAATTATATCTCATTTCCACCTCCTTGATGAACACTGTATTAATGTATTTACATGAATTTATATTTTTAATATGGTCAATGGTGAAACAATTTTGTACAATTCAGTAAACATAACTTAATTTTTTTGCCTTTCTGCACTGGGCACGAAGAGAACCAATATTTTACAAGAACATTGGATTCTTGAGCATCGTCCCTTGGTGCCCCCTGCAGTTAAGCGATAGTTTGGTTAGTTCTACGTTACTGTTTGTCAGTCTTGTACATGAATGTTTAGGTAAAATGTGATGAACACTGCATTTATCTATATTTTGTTAAAATGGTCACTGGTGAAACAATTTTGAACTTTACTTAACTTTTTGCTTTTCTTCACTGGGCACGAAGAGAACCAATTCTTTGCTAACTTATGTAGATTGGATTCTTGAGCATCGTCCCTTGGTGCCCCCTGCAGGTAAGCAATAGTTTGGTTGGTTCCACTTTATTATCATTATTATTACTGTTTATTTTGTCATGTATGATTAGGTAATGACGTGTACTGTATTGTTATGTTGATATGATTTCGTATCAATTATGAATGTTATTGTCATTTGCCCCTTGTGGGTCCTGATTTGGTCAATAAAAATATTCTATTCTATTCTATTCTATTCTACACCACTCAAATTTTCTTTGTTTAATAGAAAGAACTTTGTATTGCTGTGATTGAAAATATGCTTCACTGCTTTGGCGTTTACGTGTATATGTTGACACATAATCTCGTTCCATATCAAGAACCAATCGTTTTATTACTTGGTGATGGGATATTCAATCCAGATGATACATTTTTCCTTTCAGAAATTATTTTTTTCAACGACATCCATATATCTTTTTCAACGAACAAGTTAAAATACTTGTGTAAAAGGTAAAAGTATGTACTCATATTATAACAGACTTAAAAAAACATTTTAAAAAGGATAGAAGTGGGGATTGGCCAGGGTTTCGACATTGCTGTCTTCTGAGGCCATGAAATACGAACAAATATGGCGGACACATCTTTCTTTTTGACGTTTTTCCAGAAATAAGTGATAATTCTAACTTAAGAGGTTAAATATTTTTCTTTTAGGCAAAGCTTCAATTTTCTCATCTTATCAATCAAAAGTTAAACTATCTTTTTTAGATACCCTTGTAAAGTGGTTGATGTCTTAAAATATAAGGAATGAATATCCAACGTTAGAATTATGGAACTGCATGTACATGTATTTAATAAGCAAGTTTTGATACAAAAATTTTAGCTTTCCCAGCATGCAGGAAGAAATAGCAATGTTATTTTCCATTACGTCCACTTTATTTTCTACTTAATAAAACTCTCATGATATTTGTTGGTTAATTTGAATCCTATATATTGGATAAACTGCCAATAACATATTTGACTAATAACCAGATTCCCTAGAAGAAAAACCTTGAGAAAAAATACTCCATATTACAAACATCGGGATAATTAAGATGAATATATTTAGATTCGCAAAGCGGATCTCTTGTTGTTTTAATCTTTCTAGAAAGTATATTATTCAAAAGTTTGTTTAGCGTATTTTGTACTGGTGGCAGCTATCAAGTTATTATGTGTAAAGAGTATTTTTATTTCCCGAAAAAAATCACATATCGCAATAGACGTTTTAGGAATCGTGATGCTGTATGTCTCTTTAATATGATAATAACATTTATGAGCAATGACTATGCAAAAATAATGGTTACGTTTGAGACCATAGTTCACGACCTAGAGTGCACAATGTGTATTCAATCCTGACTACTATTTTGGCATAGTCATTGCCAAACACAATGCTGACTATGTCATTATTCATCTTTTTATTAATATGTCCAAATGACTAAATACCGAAGGTACTGTGAATTTAAATTCTGCATATGCGCATTTCGACAACTTATGTCTCTTCAGTGCAGATAAAATCTAAACGTTTGGAAGACCATAAACTCAAAGATGTTTAAAAA